>JAOVYU010000034.1:8117182-8127185 GCA_025674565.1 Synodontis membranacea
GTGTCATCATGGAGCCTACGCCATCACCAAAACAAACAGTATGTACGCATTTGCTATGAACATTTTTAGATTATTTTTTATTTTTGTGTTGAATTTATGTTATAGTTTAAATTTATGTTATCGAGACATCAGGCTTGTGCCAGATGTGTGAAAAAAACGCAAATGTAAATTAGTTAGGTTCAACATAAACGCAAATGCACGAGGTATTACTGTACTTGGAATATTCCACGAGTCACGTGTTCGACAGGAAGCTGCGTCATCCGAAATCCCTGGAGTTCTGTCACTCTTTTGTCTCTGTTTTCAGTGATATTGACTGACAAGACCTCTTTTGAAGGTACAATTTGGGTTGTTTATTTGGCTCATAGATTTGCAGTAATCTATTAATTTTAAATCACAAGAATGCCCTTAATGTTCTCGTACCATTAGCATGGATGCTAGCTAACCTTTTTGCATTTGCTAATAATTAATAAATAAATAAATAAATAAATTAAAAAACCAAAAAACCTCAATCCTGTTTCTTTTAAACCTGTTACTCATTTAAATGTGCAAAATGGGTCAAAACATTTCTGAACGGAAGACTACTTTCTTAGAATTCAATGGGGAAAAAAAGGATTTAAATGTTTTTGAAAGTATTTATAAGTGTTAATAGCTATCCTTATTTGTGCCAACACAAGGTAATGAGTTTAAAATTACCCACATCATCTGAAAATGATTAAAACACTTTTCCATATTTATTTACATTGTTTATACATCACTTAGATGCAAGTTAGACACTAGATTTCATTTCATCTATGATTTTCTTGGAACACATTCCTTTGGATGTAGAGGTGGAAAAGGCAAAGAACTGCCAGGCATTTTCTTTTAAAAAGGAGGCCAATTTTTTACTTTGGAGGCATATGTGTTCAGTGTGAATAACTGTAGAATGGAACGACGGTCAGATTCAGCAGAGGGCTTGTGATGGCCTGGAGATTGCAGGCTCATGGCCAAGCTTTCTCCATTCCCCATGAGCTGCAAAATAATCTGATCTCTCATTCAGCAGTTAAGTTTCCCCCTCCAATATTGATTCAGTTGAAGATGGGCCTTTTGATTTGGAGAAGACCGATTTACTTTAAGGTCCCATTTCATTTGCACTGTAGCCATCTTAACTAGCCTAAAAACCTTAATCAAAAGCAGCAGTTCAAACGCACAACGTTTGCATTCCGTCATTTCACAAAGCAATAAAGTTAACCATCTTAATATGATGATGAGGAACTATGAAGAGAATTCTGAAGAGGAACGCCAAAGCAAGGTGACAATCCAGTGAAGACTTACACATGAAGTTTGAATTTAAAAGCAGCAAAAATTATTTTTCCTTAGTTACCATAATGCAATTTCACAGGGAAATGACCCATTCTTTTTGGAAACAACTGGCAAACTGACAGTTTTTCTAGCTTATGATGATCATTTGTCCCTCTGTAACAGTATCGGGTTTTGCCAATTCTTTTAACATTGAAGCTTGTCCTGGTGCTTTCCTTTTCTATATAAATAAGAATCTTAAAAAAAACTTCTACTAAACTGAACTACTGTATCATGTTTGTCTTATTCCTTGACTTTACCCGTGCTCCAAATAAAAAATTCCAACATATCAACTATCATACATCTCATGCTTGCCTCTTTAGCTTATGCCGCTGTAGCCAATGTGCCTCAAGGTTCCATGTGTTGTGCATTCTGATATGCTTTTCTGCTCACCGTGGTTGTATTGTTCAGCCAGTCTCTTGCATCCACAAGGCATCTTCGGATGTTACGTGGTTTTTAGGACCAGTCATAAGCTTTTATTAATGTCTGTTATGCTGAACAGAGAATATTATTTAGTGTAACAAATCCCACCAGCACTGTATTGTCCACACAACGTACCAGTTCCAACACTGAACTATTAACAGACACTCCTACTGTTTTTTTGCAGCATGAGCTGCTGATGATAATGCCAGATAAGCAGTAAAAGTAAAACACAATAATGCATTAGGTATTAATGGGACAAACCTGAAATGGTTCTCAGTGCTTGAATCCCGGCCCAATTAGTGACCAAGCAAAAAACACCCACATGTATAAACAAGTGCTTGAAAATTGCTGCCACGTAAAAACAATCTAATGAACTGAAAAAAAAAGAAAAAGATATAATGTCAACAAAAACCCTGGGGAAGAACCCTTCAGCAAACAAACAAGGTGTGAAAACAGCAAGAAAACACCAAGTTCATATTCCAAGTAAGAAATCGGATTAACATCAGCTCAGATATAACTCATTAAACAACATGTTACACCTGACAGTGGCAAAAGACATCCTCAAATCATAACTCATCTCTCTCTAATTAAACAGTTGGGTTCAGTTCCTCACCTCAGCATAATGACCTCAGGTCCCATATAGAGGTCTTCTTGGATATACATGGTCTGAATTAATGGTTTACTTGTGAGTCATTTTGATTCATTAGCGGAAAATGAGTGTGGGAGGACGGTTCAGGGAGAGCAGATCCTGAGCCGGCTAATCTGCGAGCCAAAGCCATGCGCATTATGCAACAGCTCTGGCGTAACCAAGGAAACTGTGGTGTATTGGAACACACACGCACACAAACACAACATTTTTGCTGCAGACAAAATCTTGGTAGGATTTACCAAAGACACATGCAAGCAAGCAGCAGGAATTGATTTCTAATGCTACTCACAAGGCTGGCTGTGTGTATATATGTGTGTGTGTACACATTTATTTTCCCTTTTACTCCACTTTATAAGCAAAGTGGAAATTCCAAATAAAATCCCCTGGCACCATTTTATCATAACTCCTCTGACTGCTTCCCCCCACAAAAAAAAAAAAAAAAAAAAAAAAAAACCCTTAAATGGCTCTGCACAAGCACTTTTTTTTTTTTGCTCATGGGCAAGCCTCTTTCAGGAACTGAAACTGAGAGAAGAGATCCACATAATTTGCTCTATTAATCCTTGACCTGTGCTCCATGCAAAAGGCCTGAAATTCATGTGATCACCAGGCACTACTGTGGTGCATTGCATAGCACTCTGTATCTGATATTGAGCAAAGACACCATTCCAGCTTTCAACATGAATTTCACCACAGCAGAGTCAGACTCTTTCAGAAATACCATCCCTTTTACATGTATTGCAGTAAATAGATATAAAAACATATTTTAATGCGAATTCAACCACACTGCAGAGTGCAAAGCAAAATGTCATATGTTAGCAGGTAGAGCAGAACTGGAGTGCTTAAAGAGAAGTCACTTTTACATCCTCTCATCACAACTGGTGTGTCTGCGCTTTTGTTTGCTGAGTTTGTCAAACACTTGCTATTTCTGCAGAATTGGGTACTTTATAAACACGGCGAAATAGCTGCCCAGCTTTTTTTTTCTCCCTAAAATAGTGTTTTACACCCATTTGATTAGTTATAGCTATATAGAAACTATACTTCAAGTCAAATAAAATAATTTACTTATACCCAAATCCTACAATGACCGGTTAGAAACGCACGTTTGCTGTTTCCCAAAGTCCCTTCGCATGAAAAGCTTGGCAGCTCGCCTCAACTCTGTGCTGAACAAAAAAGTGGATTTATTTAATTCAGAGTACAAATGTGTGCGTCTCGGAGAAACGTTTACGTCGCTCAGATCAATCAACACAAATCCATTAGTTGGGGAAATTCATTAAGTTAGAAACCCACACGCTTTCACAAAGGCATTTATGCTTTTTATTTTTCAACTTGCAGTTCGACTGCGACAAACTTGCGTAGTTCAGAGATCAGACTTCCCACTTCGGAATTAAGTTGAATGCACAATCGTCAGAGGAGAGGGAGAGAAGAGCGAGAGCGGAGCAGCTGTAACCTAACAGAAACTTACGACGAGAGAAGAAAAATCATTAAATCTGCTCTTTGTACTAGTAGCTAGTAGCATAATGTTAGTAGATTACAATACAGAAGCTCCTGATGGATGTCTTGATAATGTTCTCAACATAACCTATGTTATGTTAAAGTAATGGAGGTGGACAAACGACAAATCAGCAGCCCATACACTCACTTCCAGATGGAATGACACACTTCAGTGCTTTAACTAATCTACTGGTTCCCATCTCACCACCTGCTGCACAACATACATCGGCTATGTGCGGTGTTCACCAACGACGTGTTCTTTTCAGGAGCACGCAATTATGTGGAAACACCAAGCCAAATAAAGGGTACCGCAAAGCAGTCACTAGCTAGTCAGACGCAAATAACATCTTTTCATAATCGTTGACAAACAACTTGCTGGTAAGGGCGCAAAGCATATACTGTAGCAAATATGATCAGAAGTTCCAGTCATGATGTTGGACTTTGTATATGGTTTGAAAGGGTGTATTGTGAGCATTAGCACATGGCTGATTATATTAACCATTGGGTCTGTTTATAAGGTGGACCTGTGGTAAGATAAAGGACGTAGCAGACACAAGGAGCTGTACAGATTATACCCAGAGAAACCTTCAACATGGCATTGGAATGTAATTTGTGGCTTTCCCAAGGATTTAAGGCCATAAAGGGCACGCTATGTATAAAGATAAGTCAGCCATGAGCAAATTATATACATAAAACCACACAAAACCCAAGCTCTCACTCGTTCCTTCATTGAACGGGTAAAACTAATTACAAAATTAGCATTGGTGGATGCTTTGTGCTTTTAAATGAGCTTGGAGGCAGAGTGTGTGTCTTGCGCTCAGCCATTTCAATCAGCATGAGGCGAGCCAGGGAGAGCGAGGCTAATCGGGGATGAGCCACAGATGCATGTGTTGAACTGACTGCAAAAAGGTGGGGCAAGAAGGCTGGTTAAAGCGACAGCAGACGGGGGTGGAGCCATAAAGGTGCCTTTGAAGGGCAACTACTTAGACTGAAACTGACATTCACCTGGTTTCGAGGCAGCCTGCATGCTTACTGTCAAATCATGCCCCGATGTCATACACGGTAAAATCTGGTAGCTTCGAAAAGCAGCCCACATTCTACTGGCCAAAAATATTTTTATCCTAAAGATCCCACCCCTAGCAACAAGGCATGAGGGCTTACCAAATGACTTAATGAGTATGAAAATGATGCAAATCATATGCTCTGGTCTTCCCAGTCACCAGATCTCAAATCTGTTGAACAGAAGACTTTTGACCGAGGTGTTGGACTGCATCTCCACCATCATGATTCTTTTTTTTGGAAGACTGCTCTGGTACAGATCCAGAGACTTGTACCAAGCCAAGGTGCACTGAAACTTTTTAGATGGCTTGCGGTGATCCAACACCTTATTTCATTTTATAATGGAACTCAAAATATTCTGTCACAACCCTGGACAGAATCAGGAAGTGTGTGAGTTGGATGAAGGGGGCGGTACTTCCAGGAAGGGTCTATTACTACCAGAGAGTTCAAAACATCTGCGCAAATCATTCCAGATTCACATGTTCTTTGGCTCATCTTTTGTTTTACTGAAAATAAAAAAAACTCTTTCAGCATTTCTTACTAGACTCTTAGTAAGATATTTTTAGATGGCAGGTCTGGTAATATAGCTAATATAATCAGCGACGTGCGTCACTGGATCTTTACAACATCACATTTTGTAGGGAGGATAATATCATTAAATCACACAGAAATTTCCTCTCTTTTCACCATTCGCTCTGAGTCTTTCACTCTGACGCACTGTGCTGTGTGTGGATTCTGCGTAATGCAATTTATTCTAATAGTGTCCCAAACCAGTATAATAGTGGATATAACAACTGCTAAATTACACTGGATAAACCGGTAAACTATTACTTAAGCTATTTTTAGACACAAGCCGAAAATAAACCCTTGAGGCCGATGATGATGATAATAATGGTGAGATGTATTGTTACAACCAAATGAAAATTAAACCCACAAACTGTCTCTTAATAAGCTAAAGAGTGCTCTGTGTAATGAGTGTAAATTCCTGCTACGTAATATCACTCACACTGTAACTTAGCAACAGCTTTACCACTGCGATCAGAACCTTGTGCGAGACACAGGACTCTTACTGAATATTAATAAATCAATACGTTTGCTCACAGCCCTGTGGTCAGGCCACTGCATCACTTGGACTTGAGTTATCTATTGTGGTTGCGATCGCAAACGTGATTCATCACTCGCTGTCGCATCCCCGGGGGCATGCGCTCATTTTCCACTGCTCAGGTTTGACAATGTGTGAATATGCTATAAAGGCACGTTGTCTTCATGACTCTTTTGAGACAGATGAAAAAGCTCCACCAAGCACCAGATCAACAAATGATCATGATCCTGATGTTACCATAAAACAGCCAGCAGAATCACAAACACGGCATCAATTTATGACAGCGCAGAGTCTATAAAAAGGTGACAACGTTGCATTTATGGTACTGAGGGCCATACATATGTTGACAAGGCTAACCTGTTAAGTTTGGGTGATCCTGAAATGCTCAGTCTAGTTCAGTGCCATGTCATAAGACACACCTGGAGTACTGATTGCATGCCAGGATGTGTGACCCATAAAAAAAACACACTTCAACAATTTATAGAATTAATAGCATGCTGAGTGTTAGTGTTTTTATATGCTAACTGTGGGTCATTGCAGGAAGTTGATATGTATCGTGTACTGGCACACAGAGACACACACTCAATCAGAGTCTGCAGTGTCTAAGCTCACGGCATTCCCTTTGTGACCAGGCTCTTCATTAATCACAGTAGACTGGAGCTGGGCACAATAGCCTGCGTCTGGGCCTTTTGATTAGGCCGTCAGTTTACACCTAAACAGCCCAAGCATGGAACAAACCACCCGGTGATTTTAAAACAGGGGTGCCGTCCCTAAGCGTTTAGTCACCTCGAGGCTACATCTGCACATGAGCTGTGGATAAAAGTGGATGCAAAGTTGAAAAACATGCATTAGATGAATATTGTTTTACAGCGAAGTTCAACTGAAAAAAATAAAATAAATAAATATAAGATATTATGGAGCTGGAGGAGATTGGTAATATTCTGAGGAAAACAGAAGTATAAGAATTTCTAAGATTAAAGAATAGATTTCTAAGAATAAGAATTTCCTACATTTTATATAGTGTGGCTATTAAATAATGACACTGATGCTTTCAATTTTAATGAAGAAAACTTATATTTCGATTACTTTCCCTTTACTTTGCATTCTGCTCTTCCTCTGATCAAAGCAGTGCAGCAGGTCTTTCTTCCGTCAGTTGTCTCAGAAGCTCTGTTGTTTTCTTCTTCACTTCTGGAACAGACTCAAAAATAGTTCCCTTGAGTGCACAACTTGATTTTAGGGAATAGAAAAAAAAAAAGTCATATGGTGGTACATCAGTCAAATAGGGAGGGTGGTCAAGTACTGTGATGTATTTCTGGGCCAAAAACTGCTTCGCTGAGAGCGCTGTGTGTGCTGGCCTGTTGTCCTGAAGGGGCAAGAAGCTTTCTGCATCCAGCGACCCACGTGCCATCCACTGTATTGTCTCAGGAGTGTAGTGGTCTGGACGGCTCAGTCTCATTATTTAATAGCCGCACCATGTGTACAAGTAATAGAAGCTGATGTTGTATGCTGTTATATGACACACGATACGGACCAACATGAATGATTCTTTTCCTATAAAAGCACATCCTGATGTATTTTATTCCTCGTATACCACAGCAACAATTTCCAAATTAGCTTTAGCTTATGTTGATCTCTGTGGATGATCTGCTGCTAAAGAAACAATAACATCAGAATGAGTGTGTTGATACTGTATAAACCTTAAACCCTAATTCAGTTATAAACAGTTTAAATTACAGCTGGAACTACTGTTGGAGCCAGGCTGTTACAAAAAAATATTAATGAACACCACCGGACCAAACACATTTTAGAACTAAGAACGGCCTTGTGGTACAAGACATATTAAACATATTACTATATAAATATAAAGTCATTTTCAATATTTAATATGCATTTAAGAACCTGCACAACAATGCCTCCACAGTTAATAGACCTTACATTACATAGACAGTTTGCCCATTAAGAAATTCATAAGTGAAGGCTGAATCCTCTTTCTGTGGTTTCTGACATGCTTGGCTGGTCAGCGCTTACCCTTCACACTAGACTTGTCTCAAAAGAAAATGATTTCTCTCTGACACGCTCTTTTCATCTCACCCTCACAAGAACACACAGTTACACATACACAGGCTTCTGAAGAGCAAAATCTACCATAAATCACAGTACAGAACTGAACGAAGCTTTAATGGAAGCCCTAGATCATTTATTAGCCTGATTATACTATCTGGTTAGTGAAAGAGTTTATTTAAATGTACCCAGAAATGTCACATATTCAACAAAGCTGAGTTCTGTATTTCATAGGTTTTGTCTTAATCAAATATTTATGGAATTTCAAATGAAAAAAGATAGCATGGGATGCTCATTCCTGATCAAAGTAGGGACCTCAGCGACCCTTTGAGGCAATCAAATAAATATTTAGCTTACCGAACAGTTAAACATTTACAGGTCTAACACATGTGCTCCAGTTTACAAAAAAAATGACCATTTCCAGCTTTCCAGGTACTGGATTCTTATCATATCTCAGTTGTAGGTCGTCAGAATGATGCAATAGGCCCACGAGTGATTTAGGGGGATGGGGGTTTGCCTTCATCTGCTAATACACGGGTCCAGCCTGGACCTTCCAACAGCACGGGCATCTTTGCATCTTCTACAGGTCAATACAAGAAGGTGTCAATATTATTGAGGCTTTCGCTCTTCGTCTCGCGCTTGCCCAAATCTCATAATCTACACTGCATCTGTACCGCATTCAAAACCTTTTACGAAATCTTTTTTTTTTTTTTTTACCCTCTATATTACCTACAACAATGGTGCAGAAAGAAACTTGTGCAAAAAAATTACACGCTGGATGTTAAACTGTTCAGTCTGTCCATGCTGCATTAGGTACGAGCGGAATTAACGTGTAATGAGAAATCTGGCGGCCAACCAATTCGTCCAGGCACATTGATTCAGTCCATCCACTGCTTTTAGTTTGGCGCGTTCTGCTTCTCTTTCATTGCCATTTAAACAGGATCTCTGTTGTGTTAAATGGTCAATACCTCCTAAAAAGGGAAGCACTGTGGTACTACATTCAATTTGGTCAAAATTAAGCCCTCATCAACGTGACAACTTGACAAAAAGCCCTCTTACGCAATCACGAACTCCAGTAAAACTTTCTTTGGCAGACAAAAGCAGGGCGTAAATCCCAGCATCGTGTCCAAGTAGCGACGCAGCCCAGATCCGTGAATGCCCTCGCTAACTGAGGTGTTCCAACCCTATGGTGCTCTTCCCCCACAACTGGACCACCCTGAGCAGGGTTTATTAGCAAAATAAAGACCCCCCCCCACCTTTAGTGTTCAGAGTTTACCCTGGCTGTAGTCTCTTAAAGCCCATCAAATGGGCCCGTGTGTTCAACCCTGGTACCTCTGATTTAGGCCAGTTAAGGAGGGAGATCAGGCTTGTGCATACAGATGCCATCATTAAAGACAAATCAGAAGACTGAAGCTCAAGCACAAGCAGTGACTGGCAGTATGGCTTTGTTCACTTCCTACGAACCGGGGATTTGGTTTCAGTTGGTAGTCACTTATCCAAATCATCTTACAAGTGAGTCTAATCCATGCAGGTTTGGAGCACTGCTTATGAGCCAAACCGCAAATCTCACCTTCTGATCACTTACACACATCTGGGTTGAGTATATTTCATCCAAAGTTGATGTAGGTGACAAACCTCTTACTGATCTTACTGAATTTGAATGCCTGGCAAAGCATTATCATTTTACCAAGTGCTTGACTGTCACTAGTAAAAAGTGCAAGACACAAACATTCAGCTCTAAGCTCTACAGTCTAATCCCCAGCGCTGTCTGAGGATCTGCAAATCGATAGCATGTTGTTACTGTTTATTGGCATGAAAAGCAAAAGTGCCTACTATATATATATATATATATATATATATATATAAAAACCTCATACTCATTC
>JAOVYU010000034.1:8177655-8194726 GCA_025674565.1 Synodontis membranacea
AAAAAAGATGAACAATAAGGTTTTCAAGCCAGTACACATGCATGTAGCCAGGACTTACAATTACATTCCCCATTATTGAGAACATCCAAAAGACTCGGCTATTTTGGATAATCATTTGCAGATTTTGTGGAAACAGTGCCTACAGATGCAATCAAGACAGTAATATTTAAAGCACAGCAATTCTGGTGGAATATTTCCAGAGAACTAAAGTCATCCTGCAATTAGGCCTTGTGGGTAATTACTGCTTTGTGATAAGATGTGATTCTTAATATATTATTGGAATGGGTCGGCTAGTTTTATTCCATTTGTTCAAAGCCAACGGGCTGTTTAGTCTGACCACCGAAGGGCATTTGGTGGTTTGGCCGCAAAGCGCTGCGTCTCTTGTTCTCATCATGTAACTTCTGCACTTTTGCATTGTGGCAAATGAATCACCACAAGAAGTCCCTGCTTGAAGTGACCGATGTTGTCTTAGCCCATAAATGGTTAATGGGCCCCTTGGCCTATCTAGCAAAACTCTAAGGCTGAGCTGTTTTGGAGAGTGGAACAGTGTTTTAAAACTCACTGCTCTGAGCGCACGGCTTTGGACCACCCGGCTCGGCGCAACACATAATACAATCCAGAGCTCTCTCTGTCTTTCTTACTTACTCGCTCCTTCTCCCCCTTGTTTCTCCCCTCCTCACATCTACCTATATTTGGAACAGCTTGGATTTCAGGAGTCTCCTGGCTAGAGATGTTCGACAGTAAACAATGTAAAACCTCTGTAAAACCTCAGAAGGTGTGATCTGTGACGAAGCAGATTTTCATCTTTACTTAGAATTCATTTTTGATTTAATCCCGTCATGTGTGTATCTGGAAAAACGAAACTGAAAAATGAAACATTCTGGACATATTTTTTTTTTCCTAGAGAAATTTTACAAGGACCATCTGGCTGTCTAATGAGTACATTAGAGTGATGTCATGGAGTATTGAATATATGCCTTAATATATCATTTGATTTAACAAGACACTCAAACCCTTATCATTTTACAAGATCAACTGATGCTAGAGGGAAGCTGCGAAGAAGGTTTGCTTTTCTATGTGTTCCTGCATGCCCTGTTTCAAAAGCACCAAAGCAGATTATAATTTTGGCCCAGGCCCTGTGGGACATTAAGGAAAAACTCAGGCCCTCATTGAGTAACTCAGTAAGAGACACAGAGGGCCTTTTGGAGGGGGCTGTGGCGCCACAGCCTCCAGGAACTTCACAGGCATGATGGATGGAGTTCATTGCCAAGTAGTTTGGAGATCCAAAAAAAAAAAGGGCCTGAACGAACCTCTTGAGACAATGAAGAAAGTGCTGGACTTTAACTAGATTCATGCTGACTGTAAGAGAAATCCTCTTGACCCCTGACTATAAAAGATTGTACTGTACATTTCTTTTAGCTCTGTATAAATGATTATACAGTCATGGAACACTTTATTAGGAACACCTGCACACCTAATCATTCATGTTATTATCTAAACATCCAATCATGTGGCAGCAGTGCAGTCCATAAAATAATGCAGATATGGGCCAGCAGCTTCGGGTAATGTTCTCATCAACCAACAGAATGGGGGGAAAAAAATGTGATCTTAGTGATTTGCCCGGGGCATAATTGTTGGTGCCAGATGGACTGGTTTTAGTATTTCTCAAACTGTTGATCAACAGTCTCTAGAGTTCCGAATGGTGCGAGAAAAAAAAATAACCAGAAGCAGCATTTTTTGTGAACAGAAAGAAACACCTTGTTGATAAAAAAGATCAACAAAGAATGGCCAGATTGGTTCGAGCTGACGGAAAGTCTACAGTAACTCAGATAGCCACTCTGGTGAGCAGAAATGCATCTTGGAATGTAGAACATGTCTAACCTTGAGGCAGGTGGGCTAGAACAGCAGATGCTCACTTTGGATTTCACTTCTGTCAACCAAGAACAGAAAGCTGAGGCTGCAATGGGCATGGGCTCTCCAAAAATGTACAGCTGAAGACGTGGAAAAACATAGTCTGGTCTGATGAAACTGGATTTCTTCTGGGGCACACAGATGGTACGGTCAAAATTTGGCACTAACAGCATGAATCCGTAGACCCAACCTGCCTTGTGTCAACTGTACAGGCTGGTGGAGGTGGTGTAATGGCGTGGGGAATGTTTTCGTGGCACACTTTGGGCTGTTAATACCAAGTAATCATTGCTTGAATGCCACAGTCTATTTGAGTATTGTTGCTGACCATGTGCAAACCTTCAAGGCCACGATTTATCCATCTTCTAATGGCTACTTCCAGCATGATAATACACCATGTGACAAAGCGCAAGTTGTCTCGAACTGGTTTCATGAACATGACAATGAGTTTTTCAGTGGCATTCGCAGTCACTGGCTCAAATCCAATAGGACATCTTTGGGATGCCGTTGAGCAAGAAGTTTCGTCGAGTTGGAGTTGAAAAATATGCAGGAATTGCGTGATGCAAACTGAAAGAATGTTTCCAACAGCTTGTGGAATCCATTCCATGAAGAATTGAGGCTGTTTTGAGAGCAAAGGGAGGCCCTACCCAATATTAGCATAGCATTCACAATAAAGTAGTTGGTGAGTGTGAGAGCACAGGGTAAGAGGTTTAGCAGTTTTTATATAGGGATTGAAGCTTGTTACTAATTTCTCTTTCGTTATGGGACAATTTATAGAAACTTGTTAATGTGCATGTTCCAGACACCATTTTTTACAGATAAAACACACTGTATGTGCACTTCAACCTCAAATGCATGTTTAGAGACATGACTATATGACATTTGAAGACAGATTTAGACAAGGACAGCAGCTGTAAACCAGAAAAGCTAAACAGTTTATTTGATGTGGCACCACCTTGCCTATTACACTAGGGCTCTGATTTGCTTTTCGTTCGACTCTGGCACCTTTAACCATTAACTCCCATAGACAAATAGAAGACTGTGTACTCACCAAGTAAAATAATTTTAAACAGATAGGGATTTTAAATAGCACAGCATCATAACTCAAATGAGGCGATTTGAACATATATTAATTCAGATTCACATTGGATCTGGGAACAGGTGGCAATACACCCTGGACACCGCCATTGCAGAGGGTACCATCACGCACAACTACTGGATTAACAATCTACCTACTGGAGGTCCCTGGGAGGTACGAGAAAAGGTGCAGAACTGCAAAGGAATGTTCTGTTCCCCACAGCTGTGAAGAGTGGGTATTTGAGTTACTGTAGACAACCTGGTCATTTTCCTTCGACTTTTGTTTTAACCATCACAGAACTGCCTCTCACTGCATGTTTTTTTTTTTTTTCTTTTTTTTTTTTTCTTGCACCATTTTGTGTAAGCTCTAGAGATTGTTGTTTGTGAAAACCCAATCCCAGGAGATCCGCACTTTCGGAAATACTCAAACCAGCCTCTTTGGCACCATCAACCATGACACGGTCAAATTCACCGAGATAATCCTCCCCCCGCATTCTGATGTATGATGTGAAGATTAACTGAATCTCTTGACCTGTGATTTCATGCATTGTCCTGTGGCTGCATGATTGGCTGTTTGGAAACTTGCCTGAACGAGCATGGGTACAGGTGCTCCTCTTAAAATTTAATATAAGTCTTGCTCAGCTTACAGGTCAAAGCAACTGCATGGTATCATATGAATGATAAAGTGGTACGTTTTAGCACAGCGTTTTCGTACGAATGTGTCCCTTTTTTTGATTTTCATTTCACGTTCCTCGGACAGTGTCACGGGCAGTGATCTCAGAATAACAGGTGCAGAAAACCCCCAGCTCTGAGCCTGTTATGTCACTCACATCCTGTCTAGACACACATCATTTCCTGTCATGAGGGAGTGTCAGCTTTTTTTTATATTTACAGCAGAATGCAGCACGGATTTCTCTGGATCAGAAAACAATGTCTTCTTTTAGTAGGGTCCCAGCTTGGCAGGCTATAGCTGTTGTGAGGTGTACTCTTTAATAAATTCTTTAAACTTGAGTCTGTCACATCCAGACACGCTCCGTATGCCCAGCAGCACTACTGTGCCAAAGCCAGAGTGAGTGTCCACTGCCTTAACACTCCTAAGACAGGGTTTTTAAACAAGCTGCCACAAAACCCATCAATCAAATTGTGTAAATGCAACTGAAATGGGTGCGCTCAGATGTCAGGTTTATTTTGGTGGCAAAACACGACACCACTTTGCTTAAATTCAGTATAAATTCAGCGAGTGCTTCAGGCATGATCTATTGTACTACGCTATAGTCAGAGTCAGATATCTTAATCGCCATTATGATTATGAACCGAACTCCCGGTCTCCGGTCTGATTTCATAGAAATGACATTTTAAATCTCCACCCTGGGACACTTTAGATAGATAACTTTCTCCCACCGTCCACAGGAAGCCTTACCGCCTGAGAGCACATCGAAATTGATTCAGCTCCGGCATTCGGGGACCAGACTTCTGACCCTACGTCCTTAGGGGGAAGTCGTAACCGCTCCACCATTTGACCAGGCTTATTTTTAATGCCACTATCTGTAGATTTGCAGGGAAATATGTAACCTCTGGGCTGGTTTGATGTCTCACAACCCTGGGAAGGGTCATTTGCAAATGATGGGAGCTGGTTCACCTCATCGCAAGTGGTTATAATTCGAACAGAATACTATTCGAGTTGCATTTAAGCAAAGCGGGATTTAGTGTATGTAAATCTCAATTTCAAAGCGTTAAATCTTGCCTAATATGAATCGAAAATCTATGAAGGTGTCAGATTTTCACTCTACACATGAGACACGTATGATGTTCTAATTTTTTTTTCCTGTTAACATCACAACTTTATAGAAATGATCAAAAAAAAAAAAAAAAAAAGACCCAAGTTTGTTTTTCCATGAGCGTATACCAGGACACCTAAAGTAGCCTTTGAGCTCCAAACATTTTTCTCACAATTCCCTTCCAGCTAATATTTAACAAACCATTTCGTTGTCAGTTAAATGTTAATACATTTAACACTGTATGAAGATAGAAGCCCTGGTGATGCGACTTGACTCTGTGTTTACATCTCCTGTGCACACAACAACTGTACATTCAAGTGTCTGCATATTGAGTCCTGGAAAAGTTCTTGGGTTGGGCCCCATCAAGACTCGAGAAACTCTTTTTTTTTTTTTTTTTTTTTTTTTGCTTTCCTATGGTGTGAGAAAAAAGACGTTTGTGTTGGACCACCACCAACGTCACAGTATGTTCTTCTGTTTCAAGTCGGGCAGAGAGTGATTATTGTCTCTCGAAACAGCCGGGTCGCTCACGAGAGTGGAAACATTCGGAGTAGCTGCAGCAGTTCACAGCTTTTTTTTTTTTTTTTTTTCTTCCCAGAGAGTATTGTGGTCACTTACTGCACCCCACTGATGTTTAAAGCCCTGGTCATTTAAAAAGTGCTTGTAAAATGACCCCCCCACTGAGCTATAGGCTCTTCATGATCTGTTAATTCTGCCCGTTGTGTTTCCTTCAGCGCCCCGTTTTCCTTTATTTCACTTAGGTGTGGAACGTGGCACCCAAATGGGCGCCTCATTTTTAACAATAATTAGAGTGATAAAATAGAAACCACTGCCCGGCCACATCTGGGAAACTTCAGTTTCGGTCAGAAAACAGGTACATTATCCCAAATTAGTCGCACCATTTTTCTTATGAAAGGAAGTTTTCTTTCATTTTAGACCCTAGAAATACGTATATTCAGGGGGGAAAAAATGCATTTGGCAGTGGAACGTTCTATTTAAAAGCTGGCTCTGACATCAACAGGATATCAGGTGTGATGATCGGGCCTCTTTTCATGCTTTTGGAACAATGTGAAAAGATGGAGGTGAAAGCGGAAGATATATTACCTTTAAAAAGCAGACGGAGGAATAAAAAAACAAAAAAACAAAACAGGAAAAGCAACATGAGAAAACTATTTGTTGTTGCGTGCAATAAGGCAACCACAGGAACATTTTATTCAGGCCATGGAAGTCTATGACTTTTTGACCCCTTTCAGTTCTCTGACTATTAGTGCAGACTATTAAGTTCATGTGAGTAAGCATTATGAAACTGTACACGGTCCGGTCTGAATTTGCACCAAATGTAACATTAAGTGCCATTTAGGTCAGGAAACGGAGGAAGCTGGATACGGACGAGAACTTAATCTTTATTCAAATACAAATCGTCAGGCAAAATCGTGATCAGGCAAAGGTCAAAGGATCAGGCAGCGAGAACAATATCTGAAAAACAAACAAAAAAAAAAAAGACACAACATGAAGAAGGCAAAACGGTCAAAACCAGGAATGCAACCAGGAAATGATGCTCGGTGTTGCCAAGTGCAAAGACGGCAGATTCCCACAAACAACAGGAAACTTTTAATTGCGGAAATGTACAGAGTCGACTGGAGAGAAACAGAAACGGGTGAGGTAGGGTTACAATGAGTGTGAACATTGTAAAATCCAGACTGGATCGGGATGAAGAGTGTCTAAATAATCTAATTATTTAAAAATAGCATGTAACAAAAATACATCTGAATATTATCTTTTATTAATATAATATTCAGATATTAATATTATATTATCTTAAAAAAAATGCTGCTCGTAATATTAGCAGCTCTTCTGCCAGACTCACAGAACCAGTCAAAAATCTGGACACACTTTCTAACACAATCTTCTTTTTTTCTTTATTTTTATTCCTTAAAAGACACTTCATGTCTTAAAGTAACGATGGACTGTTACAAATTTCTCTTTATTTAGTTGAGCAATTCTTGACATAATATGGATTACTACAGTTGTCATACAGGCCTATCTACCAACACTACCTCGGCACAACACAACTGATGGTTTCAGACACATTAAGAAGGCAAGAAATTCCGCCAGTGAACTCTTGAGAGCGCACACCTGTTAACCAGGTGACTACCTCATGAAGAGAATGCCAATAGTGTGCAAAGCCGTCATCAAGGTTAACGCTGGCTACTTTGAAGAATCTAAAAATATGAAACATATCTATTTTGTTTGCCGCACAATTCCATACGTGTTATTTTATAGTTTTGATGCCTTCAATATGACTGCTACTGTATCTACTGTACTAACACTGCACTACTGTCCCTTCAGTCCTATGCTCTCCGTCCAAAGTGTACACTGATTCAATTAATATAATTAGCTGGACGTACAAATATTTAGTCGAATCCAAAGTTTGGACTTTCCACAAAAGTGGTTTTATAAGACATATCCAAGTAAAACAACATTTCCAGCAAACGTTTATTAATAACTCTATTAGAGGAAACTTGGCATCAGTTATGAAACCATTCAAATTGGCAGTGTTCAATATTTTTTGCCCACTCGTGCTTGGCCTTCTTTATAACCTGACTGTCGACTAAAGAAGATCTCAGATAGAACCCGCTGAGATGTAATGCGTTGTGCATTCCTGTTATGATGACTGTTATGTGTTGATTTTGTAATACAGGCAGTAATGACAGGCAGCACCGTATGTGAGATAGAGGCTTTAGCAGATGGAATTGCGTTTTCACTTATCTCCGCAAGCCTTAACCTTTTTCCCAGAGACATCAAGAGCAACAGACGCAATATGGCCCAGAATCAAAGAGCCTCAGCAGATGACAAACAACATGTCCTGGACTTCATGGGGATCTGGCCTGTTCTCTGGTTCAGAGCTGACCCCAGGGAGCAGAGCATTTTGCTTGAGCAATGAGCTATGAGTGTAATGGTCCTGCTTTAGATCCAGCTTGGCCTTCATGTCACCAAATGTAAAACACTGAATTGTGGCCATGTGGTCAAAATAACAAGATAACAGTGGTTTCTTCTTTGCTATAAACCTTTGAGCCAAGAGCCCGTCTTGGTTGCTTTTCATTTTAATACATGTCCAAAACGAATTCAAAACGTTACTCAGTCCAGTCGATGCTTACTATTGATGGATATTAAATGCCAATACGTTCGAGTTATTTTACAACAGTTAAGCTATCATTTAAGTGGAATATTAAAAACATGCATCCAGTTCTTGGCTGCAACCTTGGACCTTGGCTTATATTATATTCATATATTATTTGTGTGGATGACTGAGCAAATATTGACAGTGTGCTTAAAACAATATTTGCTCAGGACATGTTCAATCACCAGCGTTTCCTAAAATCAGATAAAGTTGAATATATAGGAGTCTAATGAATTTAGGCTATAACACCATACGTTGCCCAGATCCTTGCAAATCTGGATAGCGGCCTGTGAGTCTAAACTAGTTCAAATTACAGTTCCTTGAAAAATAGCCAAGCCAAAAAAAAAAAAAAAAAAAAAGACCATCTGCTTACTGCCTCGACTTGACTCAGATGGGACAAGCCTGAAGCTTTGAAATATGTGTAATAATGCAATCGCGTGCATGCTATTTCACAAACGTATGTGTGTGTGTGTGTGTGTGTGTGTGTAAAAGAGACAGAGCATGATAGAAACCTGTGTTTCATTTTTGACCCCTATTGTTGTCATCTGCTAGAGTTGCAGCTGCATCTGTCCCCTTTCCAGCTCTTACACACACACCAGCAGCTGTCATTGCGAAAGTCCTGAGATCATATTTCCCTCATGGTAATGTCCCTTCTCATTATACCATGATGCTCCAATGCACACCACAAGATTTAGACTCTTTTTTAAATGCTGAACTCATTTATAATACTGGATAGACATGGTTGTTGTGAGGTTTTTTTTTTTTAAAATATATATTTTATATTTTTATACCTCATTTTCATATATGAGGTAGCATACAACCTGCTGATTTCTCGTTTTTCTCACACAGATGTCATTTGATGTCACAATTAAAGCTTAAGCTGTTCACTCTTTGGTAAAAGACCCCGTCCAAGCCTCTAATTATCTCTAATGCTTCTTTTCATTACATCTCCTACAACCATTAATTGAGACATCAAAAAAAAAAAAAAAAACATCCGTCAGTCTTTCAGAGTAGAACTTGGAGCCAAAGAGATCGTTAGTACTGTACATGTCTACATCACCACACATGACAAGAGTGGTTGTAGAATGATGAAGACTCTCTCTACTGATTGACAGATTGTTTAGGATGGATGAACTGTTGATATCTACTTTTTTTTTCTTTTTTTTTTTCTTTTCTTAATGGTGTAACAAATAGAAAGATGATAGCTCACTAAAGTCATGGTATGATTAAAAGCCTATTCAACCAGTGCCACTTGAATAAACTGTCCTTTCTTTAGCTGCTAAGATCCCCAAGTTTATTCGGTCGAAGTAATAAACAAATATTTATTTGATACTAATCTGACAGTCCAATACAGACGACTTGCACGGAATATTTATTTGCTCACTGAACGTACAAAAAATCGGTGAATGAATGATGACTTGTGATGCACGTACGATATGAACAGAAAAGGTATACAAAAAAATACTGAAAACAATGAAACAATGATCTGCAACAATCTTGCAATACTTATATATTAAATCCAATGCAGTTCTTTTTTGTAGGTTTATATATATATATATTTTTGCAAAGATTTTTGCTGATCTATCTTGGTCAGATAGATGTGTACGCCTTTTGTCCCAGATGACACAGCAATTGAGTCACATCCAACCCTGCACTCACACTGGTGAACAACAAAGTAACAGTTCATCATTCACTTAATATGTATGTATCTGACACAGAATCATGATTTCAGCAAGTGAGGCTTTCTCAGCTCCATGCAAATTAAATTAGAATGAATGCTCAGACCAATCCTATGGCAAATTTACCTCCAATTAGATCCCATTTTCTGTTTGATGGCCAGAAATGGTAGATAATCTTATAAACATAGTTTCATTTTATTCTGTCATATACAACCTGTGAATAAAGTGTATAGAGACATACCAAAAAAAAAAAAAAAGGTAGAAATCCACAAGCACCAAACTACAAATGACTTGTTTTGGGGTTTTTTTTGCGTGTCAACATATGCTAGGGCCAAACCACTTAAAAAATACATTTGCTGAAATCAGCCATAACACAAATAAGAGTCTGGAGTTCAATCTAAATTGCAATGATTTACCTACAGTACTAAAAAATGCTTTTGATTTAGGTTCATTTTGCAGGGTGGGGGGGGGGGGGGTTCAGAATATCACCTGGTGTTACATATGAAATTCTTGACTCTTGTCTATCTTTGAATCTTGATCCTGAATGGGACATCTTGAACTCCTGACACATGTCTCTTTCCAGAAGCGATGTCTATTTTGGGTTGTCACTTTGCCTTCGTGAACTTTGGCTGTGAGAACAATAGCCATTCTGTTCGGCTCTCCCTCATCTCCTTCTCTCCATCTCTCTCTCTCTCTGTCACAGGGCAGGTATTTCCTGAGGGAACACGGCCCATTATCACAGCCGAGGAAGGTCAGGTTTCAGCACTATATTTCTCCAGGAGCTCTGGCCTTCAAATCAATATCTACGCTACGTATGTGGGGTTCTCTGCCAGGCACTCGAACCCACCATCCCCAGCTGGAGGCTGTCACTCTGTCATACAGAATATGCCTGTCTCTCGCAGGGCTATGGGCAGGATGCAGGCATGGAAGCCTGGGAGCGAGAGAAAGAGAGGGAGGGAGAGAGAGAGAGAGAGAGGGAGAGAGAGAGAGAGAGATCTGGATACGGGTACACAGCTGCTGGTAGGCTGAAGTTACGGGTTGAAAAGGTCACGGAAAGCAACGCTTCATCAATCTGAAGGCCAGTGCTGTTAAAGGAAGGTTGAGTTTTCAGGGCTGAAAGGTTATATGACTGCGGTATTTACAGTGCTAATGTCATTGTGAAATCTAGTGATCCTGGTTGTTTTGAAAGCTCAGAAGATGTGCAGGATGAAAGACAGAAAGCATATGAAGCATAAAAAGAGTTTGCTTTTAAAGTCTGGTTCTTGGCATGTCTGTTGTAGTTCCTGTTCCGTATGGAAACATGAAACATGATATCGTCCGTCACTGAGATGTCTAAAAAAGCTAAAAGGAAAAAGAAAAAGATCTTCACACCAGGCAAACGTTGTCAGCTAGGGAAAACCAAGAGGCTTTCCAGATGCATGCTTTAGTCTTCGTCTACGCCGAAGACACATATCTGGACATCGTAATCCCACCTTGGCCCCTCACCAAGAACTTTCTCTTTGTGATTTATTGGGCGTTTGTAGAGGGATGTTCTCTTGAGTTGAAGGGGAGGCTAGAAAGCAAATTCAAACTAACATATCATACATGTGGTTTTTAAATAATTCTGTCTGTGTAGAAACATAGCAACAGTGAAGCTTTTTATTCCCAAAAGAAATTAGAACAGACATTTCGAGATATAGTGGCTTTGAGGGAGTAAATGATAGTTTTTTTTTTTTTTTTTTTTTTTTTTTTTTTTTTTTTTTTTTTTTTTTTTTTTTTTTTACAGTCTTGTTTGTTTTTACCATTATCACATCAAGCAGGCTGGGAGATTTTATTGTCAGATTTCAGGATAGCAGAGTCAAGGCTGGGTGTTTTTAATAACCATGGAAAATAGCACAATGCTGTTAATTAAGATGGAAAAAAAACGCCGATAGGAATAATATTGGACATTAGATAATGTGAGAACCACATGGTTACATCAATGAAAATTCACTGATAAGAGTTTTCACAGGTTGTAAATTCTGTAAATTCTCAATTCTGTTTCTATAATGTTGCTAAATAAATAAATATAAAAAAAAATCATGCAAAATTTAACAGTTATTTCTGGACCAGAAAACTGTTTAGACCAGCTGAAAATGAAAAAAAAAAGACCTTGTAAAATGGTGATTGTTAAATATACACTGTATGTTATATTTATAAAGTTATAAAATGGAGAGTTCTGTGTATAAGTTTTGTTTTACACACTAATAGCAACCATTGCTTTATTGATTTTATAAAATGGAATGATCTTCGTATTCTCCCCCAGAGGCAATTTCATTGGTTCACCTTCTGGCATGTGAGAGGAAACTGGAGAACCCAGAGGAAAACCCAGAGTACCACGGATATGGTGAGAACATGCATAACTCACGCACAGACAAGTAACCTGAGCTCAGGATAAAACCGGGGCCCTTGTAGTTGTGAGGTGGCAACACTACTGTTCCAGCCTGATTAACAAATGCTTGTTTATATTTCCAATGTGGAGCCAAAAGGTCTGTGAGAGAGAAGGCTGGATATGAATGTGCAAGAGAGTCTATTTTAAAAAAAAAAGTTTAAAATTGTTAACAGACTTAAAGAATGATCTAAACAATAAGCAACAACAAACAAGAATGTATTTATCATAGAACGCATAAAGAATGTTACATGTATAAGTAGATTTTTAAATCAGTGGGTGTTTATTGATCTGACATCCAGAATATGACTTCATACATCCAAATATTGCGACTTTATTTCCTCAAGTATAGATGCTTTTGTTGAACTTTTGAATAATCAAATCTAAAAATGAATTTACAGCAGTTCATACTGCAACACACACACACACACACACACACACACACACTAGACATCACTCTAAAATGTCTTCGTTAATTATCTTCATATTTTGCCTTATCCTAATGACAGTACATCATATCTGCTTTTGCACAGATACAATATTGTGATAGTGATTTGGCAAACATTTTGATAAGGAGCTCTCAAGAGTCAAGATCTGGGAGACGCAAACTGTCAACAAGATCTACAAAACAGTGCAATAAAGAACCCTTCATATTCCCACAGTTAGCATCTATGGTGAAGGAGGTCAGTATGTCCTGAAACTTTATTTTTTTTACGCTTAATTTTTTCCCATTTTCTCCCGTTTCTTTCCCCCATTAGCCCCTTAGGACCCAAAGATTAAACAAACATCTGGAGTTAATATACACAAGATGACAACAGCTACAACAATTCTGAACCAGAGAAGTCATTCCTGTGTAAGTGGAAGATAAAGTATCAGAGGAGATAAGACTAAGACTGACCCATGAAGGCTTTACTGTCCACAGGAATCCAGACTGTACTCCCAGCTCCCTCCCATAATGCAGTGCGTCATGTTTGGTGTGTTGACCTCCCCTTAGCTTTCATTAATTTATAAGCTCAAGTCACCTGTATGAAACTCCTACCGGTTTTCATTGTATTGTATGGATTAACGCTGATCTTGAATTGGCGATACTCTTGCATTCTTGATATTTTTTTTCCCCACTTCTCCTTTTTATTCTCTGATAAATCTTTCCATCCTGCCCTGAAGTGGCTCAGTGCAAAAAAAAAAAAAAAAAACAGATTCGGTTTCAGCTTCTCTCTGCCTAAAGTCCTTGAGGCTAATCACTGAGTTAACAGTGACCACTTCACACGAGACCAAACACTTTAGTATTTAAATTTAGTTTAGTTGAGTATATTTTTTTAAATCAGCAATCTAGATTACTGTTCTTATCTGATCCGAGTAAAAAGTAGCCTTTAGTACAGTGTCCAGTGAGTTCACAGCACATTAACAAAACGAAAATGCAACAACAAATCCAAAAACGAGAGAGCAAAACCAAAAACAGCACAATAAAAACAAGAACATGACAACAAAACAAACAATAAAACCATAAGCCTGACAGAAAAAAAATTAAATTGAATGGAGGGATCCTTTAAACATTGAACATCATACTGTATGCTTGTTGCTGATTGGAAATGGTGTAGGACGATTCCAAAGAAAAATAATTGCACTCTTTCAGTCTGTTATCTAGTTAGTCTAGTGACAATGATTTGTTGTCATGATTTTGATTTTGCTGTCTTGTGTTTGGTTTTACTGTTGTGCTTCCAAATTTTTGGAGTAGTTTGTAGTTTAGAGATCATATTTACAGTTTTGTCGTGTTTCTGAATTTGCTGTCTTTAGTTTTGCTATTGAATTTTCATTGTTGTGTTTATGAATTTACTGTCTTGTTTGTTTTTTTCTATTGTGTTTTTGAATTCGTTGTAATGCTTTTGGTCTTCATGTTGTACTTCTGTTTTTGTTTCCAAATTTGCAGTTTGCATTTCAGATATCATGTTTTCAGTTTTGTTGCTGTGTTTCTAATTTTGCTATTATATTTTCATTGTTGTGTTTTTGAATTTGCTGTCTTGTGTTTTTGGTTTTGCTATTTTGTTTCCAAATTTTTTATTATTTAGTAAATCATGTTTTTGGTGGTGTTTTTGCATTTCTGAATTTGCTGCAATGTTTTTTTTAAGTTTGTTTTGCATTTCTGAATTTGCTGCAATGTTTTTTTAAGTTTGTTTTGCATTTCTGAATTTGCTGCAATGTTTTTTTTAAGTTTGTTTCGCATTTCTGAATTTGCTGCAATGTTTTTTATTTTTGTTGTGTTTTAGAATTTGCTGTTATGTTTTTAACTTTGTTGTTTTTCTGAGTTTGCTGAAATGTTTTTTTATTTTGTTGTGTTTCTAAGTTTGATGTTATCTTTTGAGTTGTGTTGTTGTGTTTCTGAGTTTGCTGTTGTGCTTTTGGTTTTGCTGTAGACTCCCTGAATTCACTGTTATCCTTTTGCTTATGCTAATTTTTTAAAAGCTTTTTGTTTTACACTTACATGCCACAGACCTTTAGAGACTTAAGGTTATTCGGGTGCTGGTACAACTAGTGTACTTAAATTACTATATTTATCTATTCGGTGTATGCTTGCGAGTACCATGTATAGATTTGACAGTGTGAATAAGTTTATTATGTCAGGGTAAATTAGCATTCTAATGGTAGCTTTTTTTTTTTTTTTTTTTTTACTCCACCAGTGCTAATCGATAGCCCTAGCGTTTTCGAGATTGGTTGACGTGCACAAGTATGTCAGCTCCTGGTAAAATTAGCCTGTCATTTTGAGTGTTGACAGAAATGCTGAGTGCAGAGGAATCTTGTAGATGACATGAGCCCGAAGCGAGGCCTCTTGGCCAGCTGCTGCTGTCAGGTACTGGACCATTTGGTGGTAAATCATGGCCATGGCTTGATGAGAACGGCACTCCAACATCTCCCCTTTCTCCCAGCGCTGATGGGAAAAGCAGCCCCAGTGCCTGTTCCGGCCTTGCTTGAGTTCCAGAAAGAAGTCTGTTAACTGTCCTTCCCATGAGGATTATCTCATAATCCCTACAGCAACTGTTGCAGAAAGCACATGCCCCAGATTCACTCAGCAAAGGCTAGACTAATTAAGATGTTTTTATTGAACTTGACTATGTTTTTCTGTAGATGTAGCTTATATTTGTTTACTCTGATCTCCAAAGAAACAATGAGGTCATTTATTTTGGCATGCACCAAATGGGAGATGAGTGTTTAATGAATCTTTTTTTTTTTTTTTTTTTTTTAATTTCAAATAGTAGTAGCCACTGCAGAATTATTTAAACACTATGGGTTTCCATACTGCTGCACATTATCATTGTATTATCTATGTGCATTTTATGGCAGCATTTATCACTGCGCTATGCGTTACATTCACTGGCTACTTTATTGGGAACATCTGTACACCTGCTCATTAGTGCAATTACCCAATCATGTGTAAGCAGCACAATGCACAAGATAATACAGATACATGTGTTATGGCAGAAATGGCGGAACGAGGTCAAGTGTGTAGTGACCCATTGGAAAACTATAACTGGACGTTATATTACTCAGCATTTTATTAAAATGTATGGCTGAGTCTGTCTAAACATGATTGAAAAACAAGTTTGTGTTTACCTTGTTCTTATGTTCACCCTGTACTTGATAAAACCGCAATGACGTACTAAGCGAGGATGCAGGAGCTGCGTTAACGCAAATTGG
Organism: Synodontis membranacea; assembly: GCA_025674565.1. Classification (NCBI taxonomy): domain Eukaryota; kingdom Metazoa; phylum Chordata; class Actinopteri; order Siluriformes; family Mochokidae; genus Synodontis; species Synodontis membranacea. The sequence goes on from JAOVYU010000034.1 coordinate 8,193,373, forward strand.
TCTGTATTTTGCATTTGCAAAGTGTTCTGCAGTTTGCAGCGTTGATTGGTCTGTATTTTGCATTACATGTCTGAATGTCTGTCTAGGTAGATTTCCTGTACTTCTGCAGTTTCCTGTTTTTGGCAAAAACAACGATTAAAAGCATGCAATTATTTTAATAATGGATATACACACAAACATTATGCATTATGCAAACATTATGGGCGCACGGCCTGACTGGAACTGCACTACTATTGTTTAAAAGGCCAAGAGTGCATATGTGTAAACACATGGTGTTTTTCCAAAGTTGCATAAGATGCACACACATAGTAATTGCAAAAGCACACACTGCATATGCAGTGAATTTTCTTGAGAGATCATTGACCTTAAAGAACCTGCGCACTAAGTTAATATTAAAGGTCATAAAACCTTTATTTTTTATACACCTTAAAACAGCCTAAAAATAATGGTAGTGAGAGCAGTGCAGTCAACAGGAGCCTCCCATAGAACAGCCCAGGAAATGATGCCAGCGAATGAATGATTGATGAGTTAGAGTTGGATAGGAGTATCAGGATGATATTTAAGATGTGGATTTTTGATGATCAGGGCCTGCACTTTGTGAGGACCAGCTGACTGTATTGTTTTGTTGCTGATAAATAAATACTTTGAAGATTTTTTGACTTCGTCCTTCATTTTTGAGAGCAAGTGTCGACCTTCTGCGACACATGTGAAGAGCTTCAGAATTTCTCAGTGATTTTGACCATGCCATGGTTGTTGGTGCCAGACTGACTGGTTTGAGTCTTTCTGAAACTGACACGTTGACTTAAGTACGCACTCTATACAACCGTACTGAACAGAAAAGCATCTCGGAACACACAACTTGTTGAATCTTGGGGTGGTTGAAATCCAACAGCAGGAGAATGATCCTGTGAGCCAGAAACAAGAATCGGAGGCCTACATGGGCACAGGAGCATGGATATCGGACAGTTGAAAATGGCACGAATGTGCAGGGTTACAGTCGTTGCAGGGTTACTGTGTGTAGTGAGTAGGCCTATTCATGTTGGCAAGTACTCGTTTAAATTCATTTTCGCTTATTTATAATGAATTTTTCTCTGTATTATAACTGAAATCACACGCTACACTCAATATTTTAATCACTTGCTTAATGGAGGGTGACCTTTTACCACCAATTGACGTCAAACACGACTCCTCGTCATGAATCATCCAAGATCCCTTCCTAGACGGGAAAATGAATTTTGCCACAAAATGAAATCTCTGAGTTTCATATGAGCTCTCCGGCTCTCCATCCAAGCACAGTAAAAAACAAACAATGAACGAGAGAGAGAGAGAGAGAGAGAGAGAGAGAGAGAGAGAG
>JAOVYU010000034.1:8198899-8213976 GCA_025674565.1 Synodontis membranacea
AATAATAATAATAATAATAATAATAAAAATAATAATAATCATGATCATAATCATCATCATCATCATCATAGGATTAATTTACTTGGATGATTTTGATATTTAATTCATTACATTAACTACTTTTTTTTGTCCAAATGACAAAAATGTCTACAGTAAATGCCTCTAAATTACATAATAATCTGCACATTGAGCCACGATACTCAAAGGTGCTGCATGTCCTACCCCGGGCAATTTAAAAGAGATCAAGGAAGACATGGAATCAATAGGGATTTGTCAAAAGCCATGCATGTAACAACAACCACAAGCTTACACTTTCAATCAAAAGCTTTTCATTTCGCAAACACCCTTGTTATTCCAAAGACTGAATCCTATCATGAAGTTGATGACATGAGAGCTGCTTCCCTGCAGTGTGTGTTTGTGCAATAGAATGGTTTTGGCTCAGTGTAAAACTGGACTGCATGAGGCATGGGGACAATTCATATTTGACAACCTAGAGTAGCAGGATAAATGAAAGCTATAAAAGTTTTAGTACAGTATTAGGTAATGGCAGTTAATTTAGAGGAAATTCTGGAAATAAGAAAGTTGAGCTCAGCCTGAAACTTGCAGTCGTACTCCACCCAGGCCTACACAGTTGTGTTATAGACAGAACCGAATGGAGCCGTATCGTCTCTCAAAGCAATGCAGAGATCGCACCTCAGATGAAAGGTTTGCTCCACCAGGTTGACTTTGAACACCAAGAATGGAAGACCCAAACTCATAACCATGACCAGACCAACATCCTACAAAAAAAAAAAAAATACAACCACAATCACACATAAATGCAGCCTGATGGGTCATAACCTATGATTGAACCATGACTGGGGAGAAATAGAGGCATGTCTCTCCACATTACAGTTCAGCCTTGTGATTTACAGGAACTTCCTGATGGATTACCGAACGATGACCTTTATGCAAGGAGTGATGAATATGTCTGAAAACATCTGGCAGGCTGAAGACATGAGAGCGTGGATGCTGGTGGAAACCAGATACGGATAGGGTTCATTATCGCAGAATACCAGCGTCCAGGCTTCTTTTGTTAAGCATTTTTATGGCTAAGGTCTGAGCTAAGCTCCATTGGGATTTATTTTTCTTTTTTCGGGGATTAGCTATAGCAACGGAATAAGTGCTCGCAAGTAACAAATGAGCTCCTAACAAACACAGCTACTTGGATGCTGACATAAAAACAGACATAAAAAGGTTTTCTCAAGGTAATATTTACAGCACCTGAATTAGATGGCTTGGCCTGCTCAGTCACTGATCATAATTAAGAAAGCCATTTTTATTGCAGGGTCCTATAAAAACTCACCGTGGCATGCCACTTTGAGCAAGTTCTCTCTTTCATCTGAGCCATGTACGGAACCAGTGTTGAATGAATGGATGGAAAATTACATTACATTTACGAGGCACTCTTATCCAAAGCAATGTACAACTGAGACAGGAAGTTGAGAAGTTGAGAAGCTGAAGGTCAAGGGTCTTGCTCAAGGACCCAAACATGGCAGCTTGGCAGTGCTGAGGATTTCAACTCACAACCTTCTGATCTGTAGCTCAAACCAGCTCTCGATCACGTCCTCACCGCTGTTAACAAACACCTCACATCACTCATTAGATGCTACCAAAGAAGAAACTATTGACGATTATATCACAGCATGTTGAGTTCTTAAACCTGTTAATTTTCACAGCTTAGGCTGTAATTCACATCACAGGTTTATATTAACAAAGTTGTTCTAATACATTCCTGTGCCTCTAGTAATGGCTAGGGACTTGTAAGGCACACCTTCCATGTAATCTAAGTCTAATAACGAGCAAAATAAAAAATCACAGATATTAAACAAAGGAAAAAAAAAAAAACAATCTACGGAAATCATAGATATGGTGAAGCATTTTGTTAGGAAATGTCTAACATTTATGGAAGAAGTCACCAGGTACAATGTTTCTTTTGTACAGAAGCGAAAGCTGTAACTTTAGGTTTTCTGCCTGGGGAAAGTCTAATAACGAAGGAAAATATTTATTAATAAAGGACTTATTCATTTCAGGAGAGAATGCTAATGTGCTGCTATGAGATACCATTAAATAAATAGCGTCATGTAAATGGATAAAAGGTCTGATGTGTCATTCTTTAATAAATAAATAAATTTAAAAAAACAATTGACAAGGTCACCTTATAACAAGAAGGTTCTGGGCTCCAACCTGCCAGCCAACTGGTTTGCATGTACTGTACTCCCCGTGCCTGCATGGGTTTCCTCTGGCAATTTAGGTTTCCTCCCACAGTCCAAAAAAAAAAAAAAGACAGATTAGGTCAACTGGTTACTCTAAATTGCCCATAGGTGTGAATGTGAGTGGGAATGGTTGTTCTTGGTGTGTTAGCCCTGTGATAGATTGGTGACCCTGCCTCTCACAAAAAAAATGCTGGGATTGGCTCTAGCTTCCCCGCAACAATTAAAACACAAGCGGTATGGATGGATGAATAGAGAACTGACAATTTGCCTTGGTGCAAGAAGAATAAAACAATTACGTATAGGAAAATAATCAACTGAAAGATGTCTGTTTGAGGGGGGCATCAGATGACCTCATCATCGATTACTGTCTAATAAGAGCACCCCATCCATCATAATCTATACCTTACACAATTTATAAGAGGGTAGGGTGCAGACCCAGAGATTGAGACCACAGCCCATTACCATACCATGAGCCTGCCGTGTTGAGAGCGTGCATTAATCTGAGTGAGAATAATTACTAACTTTGCCATATTGCTATATATACTGGCTGTCTTTACACCCTGTTTTGCAATTGAAGTGATAAGACTAACATCTTATAGAGAATGTCATATAGCATATTACTAAAGCCCTTAAAGATATATATTACTAAAGCCCTTTAAGATTGCTATATGCTCCAGATTAGTAGAATAAAAACAGCAATTAAATATGCTTCAGTGGTCCAGTAGGTAGAATTTAGAGGATCTATAAGTAGAAATATAATATCATATTCATAAGTATGTATATAATATAATTACAATTACCTGTAACTACAGTATGAATCTTTGTGTTTTTGTAAAGCTTAGAATGAGCCCATTATATATACACTTATGGAGTGGATATCCATGGTGCTGCAAAGTTGTGCCACTTCAGTAGCCCAGAATGGACAAACCTCTAGATCGAGCCTTAAACATTTCATGTTTTTACAAGTGGAAAAGTGAATACAGAAATAAGCAATGGAAGGAAGACGAAGAGGCAGAAAGGAAGACAAAGAATTAGAAAGAAGAGGAAGCAGTTTTCTTGTGCTGGCTAGTTTGCAGTTTGAGAAGCAAAATGTTGGAAAAATGGAGGACTGTGTATTTAGCATGAGAGAAAGCAAGGGAGCGTGAATGTTAGTGCTTTGACGGATGCTAAGGGTACACGACAGTCACTGTATGTCCTAATACACTCTTGATCGGGGAGGGGGGATAAGAGAGGGGCATTCAGGTGGTTGCAATTAACTCAATGCTACATAGAGGACCTTTAAATGTGGAAAATTCGGTCTATTAGTAGACGTGATATCTCCTCTCCATTGTTTTGAAGTGCTGTTTTTAAGCTGTACAGCTGGGTCCATAAAATTTTACAAATAGTTTTATAAGAAATGTTTCAAAGGTTACATGGGGGAATGTTTTTTAAAGGCTAGCTTTCATAAATAACAAGCATCACGTAGCAATAGTTTCTTTTTAAGAAAAAAAAAAAAAAAAAAATCTGTAAAATAGTTCCTGCCCTATTTTAGGGTTTTTTTCCCCCTACATGGACCCAATTATACTGTCTATGAAGTACTGTATAGCAGGTCATTAACCATCACACTGTCATACATCTTGTCAATGATATATATTTTTTGCAGGCAAATATATAACCAGCGATCCAAAGCATAAAAAAAACAACCCAACAAATAAACTTCTTAATCCATGGTAACTGCAGTGTTGCTGATCTCACTGTAATGTGTTGACATGGGAAAGTGTGACATTTGACTGCATTTATTAGGCATTTGTGTTATTGCGAATTCCTGGTCTGAATCCAGCAAATAATATTTTTATTTTCTGGACTGTGTATGATTTATATTGTGCTTTCTTGTGATTATGGGAATTGGCTAGAGTCACTTTTCAAGCTTATTGGTCTCAGGAATGAGACTGTTGTAGCAACACTCCATTAGTATTTACAGTAAAGTGCAAAAGTTTGCACACCCCTCAGGACAAAAACAAGAAGACAAAAAAAATTTCATTTGTAGCAGCAACGTGTGTGTGTGTGTGTGTGTGTGTGTGTGTGTATGCATTAAGTTTCACATATGCTCATCCATTATCAAGTTCACAAAAAAAGATGTCATATAAAGATAGTAACAGTGGAAAATAGTAAAAGACCTATATATGGAAAGAATATATATGGGTAAAACGCAGCATCAGTGATACATCTGTGATACCTTCAACCGGAGGCAGTTTGTAGGTACCTTAGAAGAGGGGAAGCAAGAGTTCGATTAGGTTTGACAGGTCCTTGATGCCTCGCTGTCTTGTTAGACACCCTCCTGAGACAGCAGTTTCCCCGTTTTGAACACACGTATTGCCTTCTTCAAATCAGATCTGGGGACCAGAAGGTTCACTTACATTCTAGTACACTTACTGATTCATTTGAATCTTAATATTGCAATTTTTTTTTTCTTTTTGCTTTTTTGTAGATAAATTATAATTATAAATATATAAATATAATATTCTAATCATATAATTAAAAGCTGCACTGTAACAGAGTAACAATTAATTTTTACATGTTAATAGTTAGCCCATGTAATGCTTCCTGTGTGCGTTCCCCAATATTTCACAGGGACTACGGTAATTATATAAACATAACTCTTCACTATAATTAAAGAACTAAGGTCCAGAGTAGCTCAAGCTAAGAAGCAAACTCCTAGAAATATGTTTTTCATCTAATCCTGTTTCTTCTCCATCTGTTTTTCAGAAGATTTGCTGGACTCTGAGAAAAGAGAGGAGAGTGCTGGAGTCGTAACAAATGACAGTATTATCTGGGACGTCTGGTGGAAACGACGGTCTCATCAGAATGCTGGAACACACTGCTTCCCGTCCCAACAGACATTCATTTCTAGGAGAAGGAAATGTGGGGGGGGGGGGGGGCCCTGGCACACAGATGGAAGCAGAGGAAAAATGGCTCTGTGAGGTTTTAACAACCTACCCACATCTGTTTATTTAAAGAAGAAACCATTGTGTCAGTCAGTTATTCTAACACGTCCTGTGGCAGCTGCCGCTTAGGCCTGCAATGACGGCTTTTCAAATACACTGTTTACTCTGAGTCAGAGTGGCCCCCGAGCTGCAACGGATCGAGCCAGATGGGTGATAAATACCATGAGGTTTCGCACTGCCTGCCTCTCCAAATCATAGCAGCAAGACCAAGGAACCAACTCAGAAACGTACTCCTTTTCAACAAATTTTACAAACCCTCATGTTATGTTCACAGCTTACGATGGATGTTCTGTATATGTCTGGTGGCGGCGGGGACAACCCATCCGATCATCATTGCTGTGGCTGGATTGTGGAAAATTACCAGCGTTTTGAACAAATGTAGTTATTCTGCCAATAATATATTTTGACATCTTTGACATTGGCTTTGACTTTAAGAAAACCATATTTGACCAAAGCTACATTTCATTTAGGCTACTTCCTTGTCTTGGCTGTCTGCCTGCAGCAATGTACCTTTTCTGTCAACAACATTCTTAGACGACTTTGACGTTGACTGTACGAAAACACAAGTATACCATATTTGACCGACATTAGGTTCTATTTAGGCTACTTGCTAACTTTTGCTTGGCTGTCTGCCCTCAGTAGTTACCAAATGCAACAGTAAATGCAGTCAGTATACCTAAAGCTACCAGATATGCATGCTTTTCTTGCGCAGCAGGTCAGCGGAAATGCTTTTACAATGTTTAAATGACTGAATAAAAAGACGTTAACCATAAGAAGCTTCGATTCTTTGATGAAATCAGCGATCATTTCTCCACCTATGCCTGATCAGTCGAGTGAAGAGGTGGTAATGAGACTTTTGGTGACAGACTAGCACCTTTCCAATTGAAAACTCACAATTCTTTGACGTTTGGCAGCATTATTACTTTCATTTGCAAATGTCATCTTTCGGTGGAATCGGAATGAAATGTTTAAATGCAATTTTCTCACTTTTAGCTTTACTAGTTAGGGAGAGTTTAAAATGCTTAAAAAAACTTTACTGCTGGTTGAGATGCACATAAAAGAGAATCATGTTTCAGTTCAGGAAAAAAGTATTCCCTATTTTACTTTTACGCAAGACATCTAATTGCCTCTGGCACGAGTGTTGGGCAAAATGACCTGAACATAATCTCCATATTATAATTTAATGACATAATAATGTTTTTTTATTCACAGTCATTTTTGAAACTGATACAAGAACATTAAGTTTTTTTTCGTGGCAAATGTCTTAATCGCTTAAAACGATTTTGGCCATCTTGCGAAGACCACACCAGGTTAAATGATGCCAGGGTTCTGGACAGCTGCTGGGCTGATAGGGGCATTTCTGAAGCATGACTCTGAATGTCACAGGGAGTCCAAGGCATGTTGCTGTCTTATAAACCGTGCTTCCATCTCCAGACTGCCGTCATTTGAACGCACCACGTATTTGTCTTATCAAAATGCCACGATACAGCAGAAGAGGGTTTGATAAGATATGTCGCATACCTGTACAGCAACACAGAAGAGCTTGTGTGCTTACAGATGTTGAAAGTTGCCTAAACTAGGCATGACGGCACATACAAGCTGTGTTATATTCCAATCAGGGTTTTTTTTTTTTTTTTTACAAAAATACACAAATATCAGGACATGTCAGAATCTCTTCAGGGCTCCAAAACACCTTCAGACTCCTAAGGGTTAAACTTATAATACGAGAAAAAAAAAAAGAAAAGAAAAATGAGTCTTCAAATAGACTTGCCAAGATATTAGCCAGAATTGCGAAAGCGTGCTTGATGATCTCAACATTTCCTCAGCGCAATTAATCATATTTTTAGTATTGCCACATATTTTGTGTATCACCTGATAACATCCTCCTCCAACTGAAGATATCCCAGGGCTGCACTGCACACATGGCCTCAGTGTTGCTGTCTGAACCCCAAGAGCCATTAATGCACGAATGTCTGATTTGTATCAGATCTGGAACGTTGAGTACTTGCAGCAAACGCTGATTTTCCTTTCATTTCCTTAATTGATGTGGTTTGTTGTGTCTCATGCTGCGAAACCTCGCTACACTCCATGTTTGCCTGATTAATATCATGTCTGTAAGGGGTTATCTGTATTGGCCCAGTGCGCATATACTGTTCTCCTTCTGTATGCTGTACGACAGACCCTCAGGTCTATTTACGCAATCTTGTGTATAGTATAGTGAGGTAGGAAAGCCATGTGTTGGGACAGCTGGTATGTGTGTATGTACCCTAGGTTTTAAAAAAAACAACAACAATTGGCAGAACAAACACCTACCTGCGATTTGTCAAGAAAGACAGATTGACGTTGACATCTGTGCGCATCCTACACCGCCTCATCAGTGATGGGAACTAAATTATACCTTGAATTTATACCATTATTCTTGAAACCGACTGGTTAGAAGGTGTTGGTTAATCTCTGATCACACATACGACTTGGACAGTCAGAGTTTCTATAGTAACAGCTACTTCACAGGGAATCCCATGGTGGACACTTCATATAATCTAAGCCTAATAATTAACAAATAATAAAAATCATTGATATGTTGGAGATCAGAGATGTTTATTTGGCATTTATTGAAGAAGTTTACAGTGTCAGAAATAAATCAATGTAATGTTGAAGCCGTTAAGTTAGGTTATCCACCGCAGGAAAGTCTTCACAGCAGAAGACTTTGCTTCCTGTGGTTTCTCAGAAACAAGCTAAATTTTTAAGTTATTAGCTTCAAAAGTTTTTTTTCCTTTTCCCCCCCTTTTTACAACAGCGATAACAGTATATAACTTGTAAATGTAAATATAAAGCAGAAAAATTATGGCATCAGAAATAAATAAATAAATAAATAAATAAATAAATAAATAAATGTAACGTAATTACTGATAAGTATTTGTAGTATTAAAGTTAAAACAGTTAACACTACCCTATTACTGATTAGTTTCCTGTAACCAAACTCCCTGTGATGGGTTTTTTTTTTTTCTTACTCAATGAAGTCGTAACCTGCCAAATTGTCAAAATGAAGGCTCTTTTACAAATGCAGAATGTACACAATTACCCCTTCCAACTGTGAGAAGTCATTACTAATGGTTCGTTCTGTTGACAGCTTTCCTTTGTAATGAAATAGTTCCTGAAGTCATTGATTATGTCATAATTAAGAGCGGTAAAAGTATTCTTCTTGTAATACTCAGGACATTTGGCCTTATGAGTTATTCTTTTGGCCTTATGAGCTTTAACTTTCAGAACTTCGACAATAAGCCAAAGCCAATGCCCTGACTTTCACAGGCAGTTAGTTTATCTCCAAGCTGTTCCAATGATTGATCAGGCATCTGTCTTTCTCTCTATCATGGTGTTAGTGACAGCTGTTACTATGTCCTGATCTGTGGCAAACCCACTGGCATCTGCCATAAAGTAAAAAAAAGAAATAATAATAATAAAAAAAAAACAGGCTACAATCAACATAGAATGTCACCCGTAAGACAAATTCACATAGCAGCCCCTAAAAATCATAAGCAAAGTTACAGGAACAACGGACATAGTTTAAAAATGTAACCTATTTTGAATAATAGGGTTATATGACTAATAAATAGGGCTTATGACAGAAATTTTAGCTCCTAGCGAAATTGGCAGAGAAACAGACAAATAAAGAAAGTGAGTTCAGTTAAAACCATAACTATGAGAATATCTAAGAGAACAGTTTGCTTTAGGAGGTGCTGAGGGAATGGGAATTTGGCAACCTTTAGCCTACAAAAATCTTTGAAAAAAAAAAAAAAATTCTGTTTTTTATTAGAGTCCAGGCAATACTGTGTAAGAGAGGAAATGGAGAGTAAATCGTTATTTTTCTCAACACCTGAAAATATGACAAGTTACAGTGATCAGCTTTGTAGCTGTAAAAGCAATAAAATGATCTAAAACTGTAAATAATCAGTCATTTCTGGGCTTCAATAAAAAGTGTATAATATACAGTGTTACAATGTAAAAAAAAAATAGTACCTAGTTAAGTTAGTGCACACTAAAGAAATGCAGAGCAATGATGGATTATTTGCTAATGGAAATGGTGTGCCGGATGCAGAGTTTGTCCAATTCCTCTGACTTATCGCTTCCTATTATCTCTCTTCCTAAAGGTCCTATAGAGGAAGTTCCATATCCATATAAATGGATTGTTCCTGTCCAGTCATTTCCTGTAGTTTGATACTTCCTTTCTAAAGCATACCACCTCCACCCACACATTACAGTAGAAGCACATACAAAAAACATGCTGCGCACCTTATAATCGTCCAGCTTCAGCGAAAAGCATTTCGTGCATCCGTTTAGACGCTATGTGCATTTAGGGCTGCATTTCCGACCGCTGATAAAACCCTCAAGCGAGATTACAAACCATGTCAGTAAACAACATAGAGCATAGACAAGTGGTATTGCATGTTGCCTGATAACTCATCACCTGCATCTCTCCTGACATCTTGGCGTTCATGACTTCATGAGTAAAAACAAATGAAAGTACACAGTAAGCCAGTATCTTTGGCCGAAACTCAAATTATTATAAGTGAATTAACAGAGATATGATCACACCTCGTTCGTTCAGTCCCAATTATCAACTTCAAGATTCACTTGAGAAATTGTTTACCAGTGAAGATAATTTCACACTAAAATCATATGATAAACAAATCATGCTCACTCCCTCCATGCAGAGGTCTTAGTCATCAGGGGAGCCTTGTGTTTTGTAGTGACTTCATTGTGTTTGTCCAATAATTACATTATTGAAGCACAAAAGCGCCTTTAATGGCACCATCAAAAAGTAATGGCATGCAGCGCACGGCTGTTCAGCACATCTGGTGTGTGTAAATTCTGCCTGCCAAAGAAAATAGTTTGGTTAGTTGAAAGTTTTCTTTTTTTTTTTTTTTCCTCTCCCTCATTTTGTCCTCCTTTAGGTCCATGTGAAGTTGTTAACGGGTCTCTCATTAGGACGATCTATTTTAATGCAAATGAAACAAGTGGGTTTGCTTCATGCCAATTAAAAAAAAAAAAAAAAAAAAAAGGACGGAAAACTTTTGAAGAGTTGTAGCTGTGTGCCGTTTCAATAAAATCTACTGTGTATATGTGTGTCATGTCTCTTTCTGTTTTTTTCTTGTATTGTTTCTAGGTCATACAGCGGATGTCTTGTGGCATTACTTATTCTTGTATATCCCCCTATTGGTTCCTTAAAGTGCACTGTGTTTGGAATGGTAACTTTGGATTAAACGCGTCTACCCAAATGATAAAGGCAAATGTGCGGTATGAAATGTACATCTAAAGTCAAAAAACTGCAGAAATGAACAAAGGTTGGAGACAGGTGAGACTCAGGTGCTGGCTTTAGTCTGTCTTCCTGAGGTGAAAGAAATGACAACAGCTGTCTTCGTTTTTGATAAGTGTAGCTCCAGGGTTCACTGTTTGACTGACTCGGGAGGATAGTGTTCCCTTCATACCTCGCTGTGACCTGGAGAAGGCACCGCCACTCTCAGATCTGACCATCCGTAACTGACATTGAGTGCATTGTGTTTTCGGGTGGAGAGCTCAGTGCACACTGGCCTAAAGGTACATTCCTGACTCGAGAGCACTGTTTGAAACACAAACCCCCTTTTGTACCTAGTGGACTCACTGAGTCTGCGAACTTTAACATCCACGGGTTCTTTTTTTTTTTTTTCCTTCCATGTGTTCAAGTGTGAACTTGCACAATATTATTTTACACAAGCATAGGCATACCATCATTTTCCATTTGCATGCATGGCTACAGTTCCTATCATATAGAGAGACAACTGGCTTAGAAGCTGCATCCGATCGTCCTTTTTATCTATTTTATAGATATTCCAAGTGGAGGAATGTTCCAGGAAGGATCGGTTTCAAACATTTAATCATCCTGCCTGCATGAACACATTTTTCCAGTTGGACCTTTCATATCACAAAATTGAAAGAACCTGGAAAGACCGGAATATACTCCAGCCAAGGGTACATTTTTTGGGGCGAACCTTTCTAAAGACTTCTAAGAGCTCATTGATTTAGATGGATTAAAGCCGACAGTTCAGTACACATTATCAAACGATCAAAACCCTTCTGCTTGGAACTGACATCATATCAAATGTAACCCGTTAACAAAGAAATCTCATAAACCTATTCAAATATAATTATTAGATATTCCAATTCACAATATGTAGTATTTTTTTTTTTCAAATAAAACTGTACTTCAAATATTTTGTACAGTACTAAAGACATATCAAAAAGTTTAAAAAGTAGAACGTTCCAAAGTAGACAGTGCTTCTTGCTGGAAAGAAACTGGTTATATGACCTTCTCATGGATTTAAATTTGGATTAGGATTATTACACTGCCCCACTTTATAAAACAACAAACAACAGAAAAAAGAGTTATTTGTATTATGATTAATTATTATAATTTATGTATTCTAATATTTACATTCCTGGTCTTTAAGTGTGTGTGTGGGGGGGGGGGGGGGTGACAGCATGCTTTAATTCTGGGTCAGAGTTATAAATGATTCAATTAAAGAAAAGACTTCAGGGATCTGGATGATGATTTGAGTGCTTAAGAGATGACAAGAGATGGAAGTGCCAATTTTTTTAAACCTTATACATGAAGGAGCCAGATTATCAGATGCAGACAGGAAAATTTGCTTTGCCACAAAGAGCTGCTAAATGGTTGCCCCTGTCTCCTGTGAATATGACATCTACACCCCCCCCCCCCCCCCTTCTGATATAATTAGACATCTTGGGGATTTCAGATAAAGCCCTAATACTGTGGCTTGATGACAGGACACAGAGAAAAGTTCACCTACAACTTATGTGTCTAAGTACAGTAAAAACAATGTCTAACTAATTCCATGTGTTTGGTTAGCCTATTAGATATCCATTGAAATCAAACATGAGTGTTTATTGACAGAGTTGTTCGGGAAGCACTATCCAATTCTATTAATCACCACAAGTTTGGTTTAGAAATAAATAAATAAATAAAAAAAAAAAAAGAAAGAAAGAAAAATTGGCTTTCAGGGTGATTTATAAACTGTGTTTTATGGGGACGCAGTAACAGACTGGACTCTTAGCCACGCCTCCTCGGTCTCCACTTTATCCGTCTTCAGACTCCGCCCCTCTCACAACCGCCCGCGGTGACGTCGGCAGTGACGACAGCTCATGCCCTGGCCAATAGGAAGAGCGCAAAACTTCCGTAAGACTCGAAGTGGATAAAGACGAGCGGCTGTGGCGGAGGGACGGATCCGTGAGTCCGACGCGCTGCACTTTTGTTGTTTGTTTTTGTACTGTTGTAGTGTTTATTTTCCCCACGCGTACTTAATGAAGGATGAGAAACCCACTTCCGTGAAAGCTTTTTTTTTTTTTTTCCTCTCTGTCTCTCCCTCTCTCTCTCTCTCTCTCTCTCTCTTCAGTGCACGAGTCGTGAGTATTAAAGAAGGCGCAAAGTTAGACGAGCTCAGTGTGGCGTAGCGGAGAGAGGAGAAGAGAGGACAGGACTGGACTGGACTGGGCACGGAGAACTCAGTCTCAGTGAATAGAACTGAGTGAGATGGATCATAGAACTGAGTGAGATGGATCACAGAACTGTCGAATAGTATCTGATTTTTATTTATTTTTTTTTTATAAACACTCTTATTTTTATAAGAGTGAGTGGAGACACTTCTGCTGGACAAGCTCGAAAACTCCAAGGGGAGTTCAATCAATTACTTCTCGGGAAACACGAGATGGTTTTGAGAACTTCTCAGGAGCAGCTACTCTGAGCCCCTGGACATGGACGCATGATTGGTGAGCTCTCGCCTTGACGCCAATGGCGAGGCTCGCGCGGTCAGCCCGGGGCGCCGGCTCGTACCCGTGGCCGCTCGCCTGCGCGCTCCTGTTTCTCGGCACTTGCGTGTGCGCGGGCCCGTCGCCGAGTCGCGCGCGGGGCCGCCTCGTGTGCTGGCAGGCTATCATGAACTGCCAGGCAGAGCCCGAGTGCCACTACGCGTACGGACAGTACGTGCGCGCGTGCGACCCGGTGCTGAGCGGACGGCGGCGCACATGCCCGAGCCACTGTATCGCATCCCTTGTGCAACTCAACCAGACGAAGAGCGGCCCCGCGCTGGAGGACTGCAGCTGCGCGGAGGACCAGCTGTGTCGCGAGACCAAGCGCGCCATCGAGCCGTGCCTGCCCACGACCAAGAACATGGGCTGCACGGAGGCGCGGCGGCAGTGCGAGCGCGACGGGCCGTGCCGCTCCGCCATGGGTGACTACCTCCAGCACTGCAGCAAGCTGTTCAGCGGCGCCACGTGCACGAACGCGTGCCGCGGCGTCATCGCGCATATGCGCCGCCTGCCCAAGGCGCAGCAGCTCGACACCTGCGTTTGCGACGGCGCCGAGCGCACCATTTGCGAACACGTCAAAGTGAGCATGCACACGCTGTGCTTCGGGATGCCGCCTGTGGTGGTGGATGAAGAAGGATCTGGGGGTTATTTCGACGAGTACGGGGATGACTTTGATGATGGAGAGGACGTGAAGGACGGCGAGGGCAGCGCGGGGACGTGCGTGCGGTACTGTGGCACTCTTGCCGTACTTGCACCAGTCTTGGTGTTGTTACTTTTTTGATTAAAAAGAAGAAGCCGATGCCAGTTCAATGCATTAGACGTTTGCTCACACCTGATCTGCAGCCCGTTAAATTTCTCCTTTACTAAAGAGTACCAAAAGTACCTTTGCGTGACTTTGAAGTGATTTTACGGCATTGCATTTACCTTTCATTATCTATGCAAATGCACTGTTCGTTTACTGAACCAGGAACCATGACACAGTTGCGATATTTATTTCTGAGCAAGATCTCTACCTGGATGGGATAGGACAGATTGCCCCAAATAAAACAAGCCTAAGCTCAGTCTGACACTACTGCCTTAAAACGAGACTGCCCACATAGAAAGGCCACTCTGACTTTGTCAAGCAACACTTGTTGACAGAAAGAGCAATATGTATGTATGTACGCCACGAAAAAAAAAAATTATTTTGTTACATAGAGATTTAACAATGCAAAGATTTATGCAGATAGCTTTGCACTGCCATTATAAAACTACATAGCAAAATCTCTGATGTTCAATACATTCAGAAGTTTTCTTGACGCTGCAGGTGTTGATCAGCAGTGTGGGTGTTAGTTAAACATCAGGGATTTTGCCGCGTAGCTATGTAAGCTACTTTCTATAAAGTTGTGATTGATCGAGAGACTGAATGACATTTCTAATAGAAATGCATTTGGAAAGTGTTCGGCATGCTGGAATAAATTGAAAGAAGGCCGAGTGCTAGAGCGTTTGCTGAAACAGCCTGAATGAAGCATTTTCACAGCCCAGATTTGCATCACAGGATAGAAAGCGTTATTTTGTATCATAAGATGTCTATGAAAAAACGAAGCGTGATTCCAGCTTTAAAGGGAAGATGGTTGTTCTGTTGTACTGTGTTTCCTTTTAAAATACTGTACAGTGTAAATAGATTTTCAGAGAAATTTTAATTGTGCTATCTAAGATGAATTATGGACTGTAGAAAATGTCTAAATCCACTGTATGACTGCCTCAGTGATGTACTTTTTATAGAAGGCATAAAAACAAAGGTACAAAAACTTAAAACGAGTGTGTGTAATGTGTTCTGACTTTTTTTTTTTATAAGTGAATTAAATGTGATTCACTGTCTTATAGGAAGCATGTGATCACTTCTGTGTTCTACCAACTTCCCTAAAGCCACAAACTTAGAAATGTTTTTGAGGAACAGATTAAGCATTACACACACACACACACACACACACACACA
>JAOVYU010000034.1:8276023-8293398 GCA_025674565.1 Synodontis membranacea
AATTATATACATGTTAATATATAAGTTCAAGATTAGCACGTGTAATTGTGGAAATTTTTACAGGTATCATTTTGGATCGAGCATATTTGGTCATCATTCCTTCATTTGGCAATTCGTTCTGTCTTTAGTAACTTCTTTATACTGGCCATGTCACGGTGGATCTCACGCCTCTCTCATGAATGCTGGCTAACACAATTTAGTCAATTTTTTTTTTCTTAGTACACTAATTTGCCCATAGATGTGAATGTGAGTGTGAATAGTTTTGTTTGTTTCTCTATGTTAGCCCTGAGATAGACTGGCAACCAGCCCGGGGTGTACCCGACATCTCGACTGAAGTCATCTGGGAATGGCTCCAGCTGAGACCTTTACCTTCGACCCTGACGGATAAGCAGTATAGATAATGGATGGATGGATGTGTTTGATCTTAATCTACATAAATTGTATTATAAAAGGTTTCTACTGTTTTTATCAGATCTGTTGTGTTTCTCATATTTAGTGATCTACTATAAGACAGTGTGTTGCATTTTGGCAACAAAACACCAATGTTCATTCACATAATATGGTTTATCCTCATTTTTGCGACATCTAGACAGCAAGGGTTGTTCATGATGATTTTCTAGACAATATTTAATCACATTTGTTCAATTTTTGGACTATGTCTGTTACCATGTCCATCCTGGGGGTGATAGATTCAATCAAGCCAAAACGTACAGAGGCCAGTAGCTGGAACAACAGTGCCTCAGTTTCTGTCTTGGGCTTTGCCAGCTCGTACCAACACTCTTCCTGTGGGGTGAGGTTGCCATCTGGTACCTTTAATGTGATGATCAAAGATGAATGTTAGCACTTTCATAACTACCAGCCTGATCATAATCCAATCAGCAATCTGGTCTATTGTTTAGCTCCATGCACATATCCTAGCTCAGCTTGCATAGATAGCCAAGTTCAGTACAGGTACATCAGTATAGCATAGCTCAGTGCATGATGGAAATGGTAACAAAATGCAAGATCATGGGGAATTTGCTAGGCCGGGCTGTGACACTGTCTAATGGAGAAAAGCTCTAACAGTTCTCAGACATTTTTTCAGATAAAGAAAGATAAAAATATATTTATACCTCTGAGGAAATGCTCAGCAGCCACATCAACTCTTCATCAGTGAACTCCATCTCAGAACTGCAAACTGTGATTAGTGGATTAGAAGAGATACAGAACCTCACAATATTTAGAAAAACAAATTAAATTACAGTGTTGTCTAAGAGATTTAAGAATTGAGTTAGTATTCCATGCCTTTGTAGATTGACTGTTAGGGACACAACTCACACATATCATAAGATAAAACATGTTTATGATAGGCCCTGCATGTTAATTAGTAGTTAAACGTGTTGCATTGTACATCGTGCATACCTGGAGCTGTCTTTTCTATGCTGCTTAGTGTCATCACTGCATACATGCTGATAGTGACTGCCAAATAGAGCATGGTATTCGCAGCACAGACACCAGATCCTCCATAACTCTGAGCAGGATAAAGTGGATACTGAAAGTAAGTGTGTGAGTAAAATATTTCATTGAAACTGCAGTGACTATAGCTATATTTCAATGCACGAATTTTTAGAATTTGAGTCCATTTCAAATAGCTGGTGTACTCTGCTCTGTAAAGACAGACGTGGAGAGGATTTTAGCCAATCTTATCTTATGTCTACCGTATAATATCTAGTTCTTAATAGTTCTTAATTTAGTCAACAGACCTGTCCATCCCAGCTTCATTAAACCTTCCCATACTTGGTTAAATGTCGCTGCTGCTGCGGACTTTGCGCTGGTCCAACAGTTCAACTATTTAATTCCTTAAGTATATTTAAAAGAAATTTTGTCTATACCATCGACCAGTTTTAATTACCACGTGCTGCCATGTTTCTCCAGTTTATAAAATATCACGGAGGTGTACAAGGGGCAGAAGGTAATCCAATCCAAAGTTTCAATGGCTGATATTTTCCTATCAATCAAACAGATTATCAGAAGTCTATTTCACCTCTTTCAATCAAATTCAATTATCGATCGGAGCATGACATTTCATTCCGTTCGAGCTGTTTACATAAAGAACTTTCATTCGAATCCGATTGTTAAAGGGGCCAGCGCAAACCTTCCCAGAATCCAATGTGTTGTTATTGTTTTGCAAGCACATGTCCACTAACTCACCGTGCAGCAAAATTTCTGCAAATTTACCGTCAGTGGTCCCTTCGAAATCCATCTCGGGGAGAAAAAAAAGCCTTCTTTTTTGTTTCCTTCGACAGCCAAGGCCAGCGAGGGTCCATTTAAAACAGAATAGATCGGTTGAAAGAACATAAAATATTAGGTACTTTTGACAAAATATCTTTTCATCTTTTGTTGTGTTACAATGTAAGATCTGTAGCCTTTGATGTCACCGACATTTTTTATTTTTTTTTTTTGGAACATTCATGGCATCAAGAAAAAAAAAAAAAAAAGAAAAAAGAAAGATTCTCGCACAGAGGATTCTGGGAAGAGTGAACCTGGCCCTTTAACACTTTCTACACTATGTAAACGTTAGCAAATTTGATGACTAATCCGTTCTAGCTGTCACTCACACAAGGGGGCGCTATAATCACTCAAGCTTTTATTTTTTTGTTTTGTTTCATTTTGTTTCTTTTTTTTTTTTTTTTTTCCTCTGGTTGTTCAGCTTGTGTTTAGGGACCAACAGAAACTCCCTCCGCTGACCACAACACACAACAGCACCACTATCACTTCAATAGCAACCTGTCAGGAAACAGATAGGTGGTGTTCACTTGCACTGCTCTAGTGAAGAGCTGCATTAGCAAAACAGCCGACGGGCTTCACTCAGTAATGCGTGATAGATGATAAACAACAACAAAAAAAAATGACCCAAACACATTAATGTTTACAAGCTCTACACAACAAACAAGCATTTTATAGAACAATTACAATAACAATTAACATCAGTTTTACTGTTTTACATTTTCATCTAGCAGAGCTGAGAAACCAGTGGTGGTTTTCACTTTAATAATTGTCTGTGCAGTTGATTAATTAACTCAACTGAAGTAACTGAATTGATTAATTGGATACATTGTAACATTCCCCTAGTTTTTGACACATTGTAACGTTCCCCTAGTTGAAGGTCGATGTTTCCTAGTAGAATTTTTTTAATGATCAAAAACATAATTCATTTAAGCCTTTTTTTTTTTTGCACTAATAATAATATTACAATGAAACGACTCACCTTTAATCCAAACACCCTTTAATCCACCTGTAATCCACCAATGCGCAACATTGCTACCGTAAACAACACAACAGCAGATATTTATTCCCTTTTCTAAACTTCAGATTACAGAAATACTAGCCTACAGCTGCAAATATATATCCGATTCCAAGCACAAGGACATTATGATGACGGACATTTTTTTCCGAACGTCTCAGGTTCAGCTCTGTAAACAACTCTGCGTGGTCAAAGCTTGACTTTCATTTCTTTCTGCCGTTTCCAAGAAATCAGCCTCTAGCAGCCTACAAGAAAGTGAAACTGTCCCTCCCTGCTGTGTTGCGCAACTTCGTGGTCATACTATGCAAACATCAGATTTCCTGCTCACATTGCACACAAACAGAATAGCACAAACCCTACAGAATAAACAGATGCAGAAAAAGAAGCGGACGCTTGAGGTATAAGATTTATTTCATTTGCAGAGAGCCCCTGATTTAGAACACACAAATCTTAAGTTTATAATAAAAAAAGATGGAGAGGAAAATATACCTTTAGGGAAATAAAATTTGACACACTGGTGTTTTAACCCCATATTTCAGAAGTTTGACAACAAATCCAGACTAACTCATTACACATTAGTAGCACTGGCTATACAAGGAAAAAGAAACCGTATTATAGAATCGATTTATAGGATTTACAGATGCAAGTGAATCTATAGCTGTCTTCATTTTAAGTAACATTTTCTGCTGTTAAGATCTAAGAAAGACACACATTATTGCTTTTTTTTATTTTTTGTTATTGTGGGAAATCCGTGATTGTCAGCGAGTTCAGAACGTGCCAGGAGTCAGGACTGGTTATGGCTGCAGGTGTGACGCAACCCATTCTTAAGAACGGTCATGATGACAGAGCTGGGAGCAAAACAGCCAAAAAAAAAAAAAAGAAAAAAAAGAAAAAAAAAAAAAAGTGATGAGTATTTCATTTATTGGGATCGTTTTGTCTAGAGCTTTTATTTGCCTATCCCTGAGATGTTTATAAAAAAAAAAAAAAAAAAAAAAAAAAAAGAACATCTCGTCGGATCAGCATGGCATGTACTTTTGGCGTTTTTAAAACTCCTCTTCGGCATTGCGGGTTCTTGATTCCTTCAATAGTCTCAGGCGCTCTATGCAGTCGGTCAGACTTCTTTCCCCGTGGACCTTGTTATCTCTGGTCCGCACGTTCACCGTGTCGCTGCTCTTCTCCTTCTCTCCCACCACTGCACATGAAATCAGTGATAAAACTTCAACATCATGATATAGTAATATTGTAGGAGTACTACAGCATACTACACTATACAACAGTATTGTCGTGCCAGCTGAATATAAACCAACGTTTCACATAATGCTCTGTTTCCAGTTAAAACTTCGGTATCAGCCTTAGGGGTTGGACTCCGGTTCTACAAGTTCTCTGTTGCAACCCAGCAAAACCACATGGATTATTAAAAATGCCAGAATTAAAAAGCTGTTCAGAGGAAACAGATAAAGGATAAAAGCTCTCAGGTTACTAGAGAAAATTCATTCGTTTATTTCATTCACCAAGGAGGGATTTTGAACCTTTCTGAAACAGAACTTTTTTTTTTAAATTATTTTCTTAACCCTATACTTTGAATGTCTTCTTGCTCTTAACTAGTCTTCAGTTTGACCTGAAGCTATGCAAATGTCTCTATAACAAACTGCGCATTTCTTCATTCTTAAAGCTACAGTGTGCAGGAATACTGAAACCTGGGACTAACATACTTTATACTATGATGTTCCAGAGCTGCTCCTGTGAAAATGTCATACTGTCTCAAACATTATACTTGTAAGAGCTAACAGTACTCCAGATTGATGCAGATATATATATATATATATATTCCTTAGTGAACAGATACAGCATGTATTTATTCAATAATTTAGTGAGAAAGCTGATTTAGTCTCATTTTAGATTTTGTATGGTTATCCAGTTGTCAAGCTGAAGTGCCCATGAAAGTAATAGGGTCTATGTATCTCTCTCTCTCTTTTTCATAAACTAACTCCCTCACATTGAGCAGAAGTGAGTCATGTGGTGTGCAACTTATACTGAATGCTTGGTGTTTTGGCTAGCATGGTAAGACTATCCACCTCATGCTTAAATTGTTTGACAGTTTGGAAAACAAAATACACAGACAGAATAATAAAACACACGGCGAACACAGATGAGGCAACTTAAATACTTAAATCAGAAGAAATCAGATGCGGGTTTTGTGCTCCACACTCTGATGTTGTTTTAGGCAAGCCTGTTTCCATCTGAAATTTAAAATTCGCTGAAATTGTAGCAAAAAAGACTGAGAGGTTTTATTCTTTCGTCTGATACAGTCAGTATCTGACATTCACACTGATGTGCACAATAAAAGTTTTTTTTTTATTTAAGAATAGCTGAAGAGTCATGAATGCTCAGGTGGCACCCCAAACCACACGTCATTACTTTAGGCATAAAACCTAGTGTTTTGCATTTTCAATACGGCCTTCGAGACTAACCGAATGTGTACTGGCATTCGCGGTAATGAGATCCGTGTGGTGGAGAAAACTGCAGCACAACCCACGTTACTAAATATTTCTTCCACAAGTAGTGAGCCTTCTTCTTCTTCTACCAGAGAGGCTGAAATTCTAAAATCTTACATCTGGTAGCTTGAAATGATTCCATGTTATGTTTTGCTTTTTTAGTAACTGCTGTAATATGATTCTATGGTTCACTGCAGGATCCTATATTTTGACAGCCAAGCTTGGCGTGAAAGTTCATAAAAATGCTCGTAAAACAACAATGGCTGCAATCAGTCCTGTGGGTGAGCACACAACGCCGTGCAAAATTACAAACGCAGAGTTTGTAACAAATCTTGTTTCAAATGAATGCCTCTTTTCCAATCTACGCTGTGTGAAAACAGTAAAATGCATTACACTCTGCCACAGCTGACTAATCAGTGGATTACAACAAGCTAGTGAAGGCTTGGTTCTTTTCAGTCCATTAGCTTCTCCATTCAAGTTTTACAAAAACAATTAGAGTTACTAATCCATTTCTGGCTTGCACCCCCAGTTCATTTTTCAGACTCTGGCAAACAAGGCACACCAAATAGTCTGCCTTTTTACTAAAATTCAGTTTCAGTTTCCTAAGCTAAGCTCAAAAGCAGATTGTGGTATGCAACCAAAACAGAGAATGTGTTCATTTTCTGACCTACTGGTCAGTTACATCTCAACCTGCTTACCCAAAATAAAGTTGTACTGAGCCAGCTGTGCGTTTCTGATCTTCTTGTTCAGGGTGCAACCCGGATCCAGATCTACGTCTGCCATCAGTCCTGCGTGGTGAAACTCTTTTTGCACCTGAACAGAGAATAAAACAGCATTACCTTTAGCTACTAGAACAGCTTTCTGTATGTGCTGCATTAACTGAATGCTAGGAGCCTCACCCTTTCTGCATAATCCTCACAAGTGGGTCCAACAGGCACAACCATCACCTGACGTGGAGAAAGCCACAAAGGCCTACAGAGAAGAAAGAAAGAAGGAAATGATTGAGTCAGAAGGAAATGATTAAGACTTGCATACAAAATGAACAAATAAATAAATAAAAATAGATGATCTGTAAATTGTAGCATATTTTATCCTTTTTTTTATTAAAACATTTACAATACTTGAATAAATATCACGGCAATAATATCAGTTAATTAGCACTTCCTGTCTGAAAACATTTATTAAGTCACTCCATACTAATGTAAAGTCTTTCTTTTAAAAAAGGGAAAAAAAAAAAAAAAAAAAAAAAAAAAAAAGTTGTCTTATTTATACATACCATTTCCCACCATAGTTTTCTGTCAGGATGGCAATCATCCTCTCAACCGAGCCCAAAATGGCTCTGTGAATAATCACTGGCCTCTTCTTATCATCTCCATCATGGCTACAGAGACAGATATATGAAGATGTTCGAATTAAAAATAAATAAATAAATAAATGAAAAGAAATAAAATGTACTTTATTACTACTTCTATATCTCTACTTTATGTATTTCAATCTGTTCTAGATTTTTTTTTCTTCTAAACATTCTCTTACACACCAGTAGAAGAACATGCAAATAATTTTGCAAAATTAAAATGACAAATAATTGTGCAGAGAAAATGAGTGTAATACAGACAAATATGCACTAGGTGTCACTGTTGCATTAAAAAGATTTGTACAAATACAAACTCCTGTACTGAGGAAGAACTCCACCACATGTAGCTTACCTGACGAAGGTTAGATTGAAGCGGATGGGGAGCTGGAAGTCCAGCTGGATAGTGGCACACTGGTGGTATCTTCCAATGGCATCCCTGATCTGAATGTCAATCTGGGGAATAGAAAAAAGTAGGTAAGAAAGTAAGTGGTCAGGCTATACACCAAGTAAATCATCGTTTTTCATGTTGAAAATCTTTGGCTCTTTGTTACCTTTGGTCCGTAGAAAGCACCATCTCCAGGGTTTAACACCCACTTCTCCCCAAACTCATTTAGACTGTTCTCCAGTTGCTGTTGAAAGCAAAATGAGAAAGAACTCAAAGTGATTATTTGTCATTATTGACACACAACAGCACACAGTGCACAACAACGAAATGTGCTCTCTGCATTTGACCCATATGTGGGGTGACACACAGCAGCGGGCAGCTATTTTTTTCCAGCGCCCAGGGAGCAGCGCTTGGGTGCGGCACCTTGCTCAGAGTACCTCAGTGGTACCCGCTGGCCCTGAGAACCGAACCTGCAATCTTTCGGTTATAGGTCCGCGTACCTAACCATTAGGCCACCATCTGCCTCAGAATTCCAACAGATTATATGTGAAAGGTGAAACACCAGTTTATTTTGAGTGTTGACTGTCTATTCACAGTGATACTTAATGCAATCTAAGAACCTCTTTCAAAGTTCTACAACACCACATGAGGGTAGGAGTAAACATTTTGAATATAAAACCTAAACTCTGGTCCAATGTGCCAAACTTAGCTGGATTGTAGGAGTACTCCTAGTGCATAACTCAACAATGTGAAAGTGGGGGACAGAAAAAAAAAATTAAATCCACGTTACCTTCTCAGCCTGATCCCACACTTCTGGCTCCCCAAGGAACTTCTCTGGTCTGGTGGAGAGGTTCAGTTTGAAAGTGAAGCCAAATACTTCATACACCGTACGCAGGAACTCCAGACAGCCTTTAATCTCCGACTCAATCTAAAAACAGCGAACAATTTGAACAATTAACTGCAGAACACTATCGCAGCCTGAACATATACTGTCTAAGTATTGCGTGTATATTTATCTATCTTTATGTCCAGGCAGATTTTTTAACAGATCACGACCTTTATTCTAATTTTTTTTTAAATACATATTTTATTATAAATAAAATAGTTTATAGTTGAATATATTAGATATAGAAGAATAACTGCTTTTACAAAGCGTATGCATGTATCCAGACTGGAAAAAACTGAAGATGCATTCATGCGGTAATTTCTTCATATTTAATCATTTCATTTCATTTCATATTAACGTATTTCGTGTAATCATTACAGCTCCAGTCTGATTTACACAGCACTCTTTACTGATTCTTAGTGCCTCTCATCAAAAAGCTCCTCACCTGGTCCATAGCACAGAAGATGTGCGCATCGTCCTGCTGGAAGCGGCGGACCCGGGTAAGACCGGTGAGAGCTCCGGAGAGCTCGTTGCGGTGCAGCACGCCAAAATCAGCCATACGTAGAGGCAGTTCCCTCCAGGACCGAGGCCGATGATCAAACATCAGACTGCAGAGATGCAAATAAACAGATGGAGCTAGAACTGCACATCACAATGTTAAAGTACCCGTGAAATGACTCGACAGCCGTGATTTGATTCTGTAAGTTGACGTATTTCCCAAACAGGCTGGGATTCTACAGCAGCCAGTCATGCTTGAGATATACCACACCTCCCGAGAAACTCGACAGTGGCTTAGCGTTCCGGCTGTGGAGGATCTCTGACTGTCTATTTGCTCATTCTGACTGTCACGTTCAGTATCCTAGAGCAAATGTTTCTACCCATGCCTCGGAATCGCGACAGGCCATGGGTTATTTATTACTCACTACTAGCCCACATTAGCATGCTTTCATGAACCAAGTAGAACACAAAGTGCTTTATATATATTAAAATAAGTGTAGCCTTCAAGGAGAGACAGTCTTACCAGTGTCCAGGGCAGTTCATGGGCTTAAGGGCGAAGATCTCCTTCTCCACCTCGAAGGAGAACATGTTCTCGCTGTAGTGCTGCCAGTGGCCCGAAGTCTGCCACAGTTTGCTGTTGTAGATGTTTGGAGTGACCACTTCCTGGAAGCCCCTCTTCCTGTATTCACTCTGAGGTACAGAAATATGACCCAGTTACATCACAAATCCATAATGTGTGTACACAATGCTCAGCTACGTGTTCTGCTACAATTAACATGGATATGAATGACCAATAAAGGATGTGGCCCAAAAAAACCTAAACAATTTAAAATCCATGGAGTACTGTTAAGATCATGTTTATAGATTTGCAATCACTGCTTGAAAATTAGGAAATTTCATACAGGCTAGTGCCGCATCTCCTGTCTCTTTTCTTACCCTCAAACAGTAGGGTCAAAACAATCACTGGACAAAAATGCAAACACAAAAGGAACAAAACAATCACAGGTGTGACTGCGTTTCAGCTGACAGGATGACTAAGATGCTTATTGTCAAAAGTTCATTAAAAGCTTTGCTTGTAAGGCAGGACAGACAGGCAATTCAGCAGAACACAAATGCACACTTTATAAAAATGCAGAAATACACCGTCTCCGAGTCAAACACTTCATCTAAACAATCCTCCTTTACTTACAGTACTGTCTACCTCATCTATAACAGGTGAACCCAAACAAACACACTATCCTAGCAGAATTATTCCAAACAAACTGATGTGTGAATACAGATCTAACATAATAGTCTTATGCTAGTTGCAAACATATAAAATGAAGCTACACATAATTTGAATATTTGGCAAACGTAGAATGACTGAAAAGGCAAAAATAATAATAATAAATAAATAAATAAATCTTTCAAAACCTGATTGTTTTGATTTGTTTTGTTCAGCAAGTAGCCATGTGATAAATACAATAGCAACGTGGTATATCGTTAACACTATGCTAAATAATTTCATCAACTGGCTGATGATTCTCTCATTCAGAGAACTGAAATGAACGGTTTTGTCATTTCTCTTGACTAAAAATATAACTTTCTACATTTTGTGCAAATCAGAGACAAGGAATATGAAAAAAAAAATACTTTATCAGGTTTGTTTTTCAGTGCATGCTTTGCCCTGTAAGCATTTGCCTTTAAAAAGTGCTGATGTAGCAACAGTCATCATACCGAAATACACGCTTATCTTACCGTAACTTGATCAAATTGCTCCCTGTTCTACATACGATACTGAAAATGTCTGACACAAGACATAATACAAAATCTTACATTTTCTTAGCTTAGACATAATCATTGCTTGCCTTCTTAAAGGCACTGTTGGTAGTTTTTTTTTTTTTAAGAATCAATATTAGTTCATATTTCTTGAAATTCTCTTTGAATCCCAACAGCAATGAATGAATCATATGCTCTGACAATAAAATGAAAAAATCCATCACCTGTGACAGTCGCAGGGCTGTAAAAAGTCCCATACGCTCATTGCGCATGACCGGAGACTTATACAAGGCTAGGCAGACATATTGCAGATGCATTGCTAAAGCTTAGAGTACTAACAGCCGTCATGTTCTTGTTTACACTCATTATGATAATGTGTGTGTGTGTGTGAGTGTGTATATATGGCACTGACAAGCTGGTTAAGACTGACGGCTGTTTGGGTGCTGGTTTCTTATGCTGCCTTTAACCAATATATTTTATTTATTCCAAAAGTATCATGGCGTTGTTTGCAGTATTTTCTCCACTGCATCTCTAGCAGAGACAGCTTACCCGTATAAACTCCATCAGTGTATTGTAGATGTAGGCCCCCTTTGGGAGGAAGAAGCAGCTACCAGGGCTGAGATCATGGAAGAAAAACAAGTCCTGTTCCTGGTAACGAGAAACAACAACAGAGTCTCTGTGAGGTTGTCTACGTTCAAGATACAAAGACTGACTTCATGCATGAGAAAGAGACAAAAAAACAAAACAAAACAGCAGCAACTAATGTCACAAAAAAAAAAAACTAACAAAATAACAAATCTGGAAATGCTAAGGCTTCTGATTATCATTCTCGCTTTAGCTGTGACAAAGTGGTCCCCGTGTGCCCATCGGTGTGTTCCCTGCCAGATGGCACATTAAGGAGACAGACATCTGCCAGCTTTACCCCCTGGCCTTGCTGCTAGTTAACAGAGAGCACACAGGAGCACTGGGATTCTCCGCTACACTGAGAGCGTGGACAGCTTGCAGCCCGTGTCATTTACGCTCCAGGAAGACTCCTTTACTCGTCACGTCTATGTGTTTTCTGCTGGTTTATCAACAACGGATCAAGACCATTTAATCACTAGCATCCATCTATTCTCACAGACACCAAGCCTAGTCCTGCTGAGATTGTCTGCGTACAAGGAAAGCTAGAAGTTAATGGACGGGTGCTCGATAAATACCTCTTTATTCTTAACAGATGGAGAAAAAAAATGGGAGTCAACAAAGCAAACACACACAAAAGAAAGGATACAGTGCCAGAGCTTTTATTTCGACTGCCTGTGGAAACACTGTGCAAGGTGTTTTGCAAGAAGCAAATATCTCCCATGGCAACAACAAAAAAAAAAAAAGATCCATATTGTAACCCACAGTACAAATAACACTAATCAGCTCGTAAAAAATATCCAGAGGTTTACCACAAAAGCCCTAACGGTGCAGCCCTTACCTAAACCTGGCACCAGCTGAGTGGACACACATACTTTAAACGGTATATAGAGAATGTAGGTGATGTGAAGCAATCCACTGTAAGAAAGCTGTGAGAACAATAAACATCCCGTAATAGCTACTGACTCCTCCTC
Source organism: Synodontis membranacea (assembly GCA_025674565.1). NCBI lineage: Eukaryota > Metazoa > Chordata > Actinopteri > Siluriformes > Mochokidae > Synodontis > Synodontis membranacea. The sequence goes on from JAOVYU010000034.1 coordinate 8,288,278, forward strand.
CTTCCCCTTTCGGCTATTCCCAACTAGCGGTCGCCACAGCGGATCTCTTGGTGTTTCGGTTTTCGGCCTAGTGTTTCCCTTATTTTCGGTTTCGGCAAAAAATTCATTTCGGTGCATCCCTACTTAGTACGTTTCAATGAAATATTCATATCATCATATCACCCAGCTCTAGTAAGACATGTGGCTTTGTGTATACTTGAATCCAATCACACTGCACATGCAAAAATCTAATTTTAAACATTATAAAGGCAGTAAATTAGACCAAAATCATATCCGTGTCCATACCCGGCCAAGTTTGCGGTGGTCTCTGTTCTTGGCTTCTTCTTGGAATTTCTCCCACTCCTTCAGCATCTTCGGGTCGGGGAAGGAGATGCCATAAATACGCTGCAAGGTCTCCATGTCTGCCTTGCCTTCCCAGTATGTGGATGAATTCTGAACGTTCAGAAGTCGCCAGTTAAGACAAGGCACACAGTTTTACGAACACAATAGCAGACACAGCTCCAGGGTCTTGAACATAAAGACTCAGTGACATAGACCAGAAACACAATTTAATGAACTAAACATAAAGTGTATTTATTTTCACTATGGTACCACACAAATAGAAATTAAATCTATTCCTTGAGAGAGAGTGGGTGAGTACCTTATGAATCTTCAAGGCCTTGATCTTCCCAGTGTGTCTTACATGGGGTCCTTGACAAAGGTCAATCAAGGGTCCACACCTTCAGAGGAATAAACAAGAGCATATCTTATAAATGTTCTCTATCACTTCCCAGATGTTTCACGATGCAGATATTGGCATCGGGTATCAGTCTGATACTGTGCTCATTTCCTCAATACTCCTAAAACAATGCTCCGTTGATGAACAGATGACACAAAATGAAAGCAAAAATATCAAGACGAGGCACTACCACATCTTCCTATAATTCAGATGACCTGAGAAAACATCTTCACAGCAGTGAATTGTCCGCACACAAAAGGAACACATGAGCGTGAAGGAGTGGCGTGAGCACCGAGTACTGATACACACTCTTTCTTTACCGCCTCACTCACAACGGTTCTGAGACGAGGTGCAATTCGGTTCCACTGCTTTTGATTGCTTCATCTTAAGTAGGTCATTCATTTCTAAGATAAACTGTGCGAGTTAGTCCTACCTGTAAACTGTAGTTGTTGGGGTGGTAACTTTCTCATTCAGGATCCTGCACTTAAACTTGTTGTACTGCGGAAGACACAGAAGCACAAACTTCAGCTAAACTCAGGGTTTAAGGAGAATCTGTCTTCTTTCATGACCTCCCGCCTCCCGCTGCCAAACCGAGTCGAAAGGTAAAACCCGTACCTTGAACATTTCCAGAAGAGTCTCCTTCTTTACCTCCAACCGCTCAAAGGTCTGTTTCTCCTTGATAATCTTTTTACACAGGTTCTCCAGACAGGGGAAGTCATTACTCGATACACCTCTGAAAGTATGTCAGAGAGGGAGAAAAAATAGTTGAGTGTTCATGAACTGAAAAAAAATAAATAAATAATAATAATAATAATAAATATAAATAACTCCAAAAGCAGCGAAAAAGAAATTCCAAACATCTCCTAGATGGCACATTCGCAGGAACTTTCTCTATTACCAGTCACCTTATTCGGCTTTGCTGTTCCATAGCTGACACGTCTACACCATAAACAAGGTGCAACTTGACAGTCAAATCATCTCCTGGAATATCATTAGCATAAATTGGCTTTTCAGCGAGAAAATAACAGCGCTTATTATTTTCTCTTCTCGCACTAATTTGATGGCACAGTAAAAGAGCCCAGTCGGAGAAAAGGTCAAATAAAATTGTTTATAACGCGTTGTTCCCAAGTGCTTTTTGAACAGACTGGCCGATCTGTCTTCGAAAGGAACATATCTTTAGTGCATATTCTGAATATTCAGTCATCAAAGGAAGAATCCGTTAAACTAATAAAAGCGTGACCTTGTGCCAGGAGAATAAAATGCAATTCAAATCCTTTTTCGCTCTCCAAGTCCTGTAACTTCTCTTTTTTTTCCTTTACCGTTATTAAACTGTCTGGTAAACAACTGACTAAATTCACCTTCCATATAAATGCTATGCAAAGTATGCCCACTAAGTTCACTAAGCCACAGGGAATTTAGAGATTTATACACGTGACGCGATCGTTTTACGTAGCTCGAACACCATTCAGCGATAAATGGAATAAATTTTTCTTATCTATATTTCTTCTTACTACACTTGGCAGTTGTAAATGGGATTTTTTTTGTATACTGGAGATGATCTCATTAATCTTATTCTGCTTACACAAACATGACAACACTAAGACCTAACATTGAAAGGATATTGCAGTTCATGTGTTGTTTAAAGAAAAACCAATAAACCTTAACAGGTCTATCTCGGACACAGTACTGATGCTAACACGTGTGTATATATATATATATGGAATAGGCTGAATAGTAAAGTATTATTCGCACACTCACTCGTTGTCCAGGAAGATGTCGTAGTAGAAGCCGGTCTCAATGGGAGGTCCGTAACACAGACAGCCACCGTAGACTCTCTCCATGGCCTCGCCCATGATGTGGGCGCTGGAGTGCCAATAGACCTTACAACAGAATCGTTTCAATTTAGGCAAAATAAAAATGATTGGTCAAAAGTACGTGGACACCTGACCCATCTGGTGGACTTTTTTTTGCTGTTAATAATAACCTCCATTCTTCTAGAAAGACTTAACACTTGGTTTTGGAGAGAGACTTGTGCTTGTTCAGTAACCGTGCAGGCTCGCTAGAGATCTTCTACTCCAACACTGGCAAAAATGTCTTCGTTGGCCTCGCTTCTGTGCACAGGGGCATGGTCATGCACAGTTTAGGGAAAACGGATGTATGGCTGGGATGGTCAGGTGTCCATCTGGCTCATGCCAAAATATTGCTCATTCAATTACTGAAACGCTACCAAAAAGCCCCTTGACAAGTACAAAACACCTACTGTACCTGCAATTTTCAGCTGATAAAACTGATAACACTGACCGAAAAATGATCAGTGTGGATTCTGATACAAGGTTCATGTGAAACAACGCCAAAAAACAAACAAACAAAAAAAAGTGACTGTGATTAATTGTCATTATTGACACACCACAGCACACGGTGCACAACAACGAAATTTGTCCTCTGCTCTTAACCCATATGTGAAGTGACACACAGCAGGGGGCAGCAATTTTTCATCGCCCGGGGAGCAGTGCTTGGGGGCGGCGCCTTGCTCAGGGTACCTCAGTGATACCTTGCTGGTCGTGGGATTCGAACCTGCAATCTTCCGATTATAAGGGCGCTTCCCTAACCATTAGGCCACCATCTGCCCCTACAAAAAAAAAAAGCACACTACAAAAAAAAGCACACTACAAAAAAAAAAAAGCACACTACAGCACACCGAAGCATATAATTGGAAACTGAGCTACAACTCAAATAACTGAGAGAAAATAAAGCACACGTAAAAGCACAGAGGATTAAGATATTGCTGATTTTCCATTTCCATCTACAACTGATAATAATCCAGGTATTAAAATTTAGCAGGTAGTCACCTCCTTGTGTGTTTCAGCTGTTTAAAATGGTTCACGGGATATAAAATAATCCTGCTCCACTTTTTTTTTTTTATTGGAACAGAACTTGCTTACGTCAGTGTTATGTATTTGCACTTACGGGAGTCTCACCTTAGTATTTATTTATGCATTTTAACGCTGTAGGTCTGATCTAGCTACAATCCCTGGGGAAGTCACATTTGTTTGTCACATTTGATACTGGAATGATTAACACAGAGAACATTTCTTGATGTTACGTAGACACCAGACACAGGAGATAAAGATTTCCATGTTCGGTAACACACAGTTCAACTAATCTAATCTAACTCTACTCATAATTAGTCCTTTTCTCTGCTGCTCCACCTACTAAGCATCTGTTACCTGTAGAACAAGTCCAACTCCTGACTCACTACTCAAAAGGAACAAACAAAGGAGAAGAAATGGTATGTTGGACTTACTGCTTGTGCTTCCTCATCATCAAACTTGAGAAGCTGCAAACTGCAGTCTCCCTCAAATGGTCTGTCAAGATCCCACACAGCGTTGTTCACTTTGGCGATCACTGCGCTATCGGCAAGGCCTTGGCTGTTTGACAAACAGGAAACAGCACAAGAAAAGATTTAGTCAATTCGACACCACAAAAGAGAATGGAAATACTAAAATACTAACTTATGCTTAAAGCTCTAATTTACATATATACACGTCTGCATCTTTCTATCTGTAAGCTTGTACAGCTGGCGTGCGCTGACATTCTCACGTTTATTTTATTATTATTTAACAGAACTCCACGTAAAAAGCACGTTTTAGGTAGTTGATCAGTCGCGCATGGAGCCCGGCAAGATTTATATTCGTCATTCTATTCTTATTCGATAGTGGGGAAAATAAAACTAATTCGAGGTTCATGTCGACGCTGCAGTTGGCATTTCTGCGGTCAAGAACTGGTCTGCTGTTTCGAAAAGGTGAATTCAAGCTGGATGACAAGCCAAGAAGTGGTAGACCAAAGGAAACGGAAGACGAGGAGCTGCAGAAACTGTTGGGCGAAGATGTGGCACAATCGACTCGAGAGCTCGCAAGATGTCTGAATATCAATATGTGATGCAAGACATGATTTTAAGCCTTGGATGGGAAGTTTACCGCATCCAGCCAACTCACAGGACAAAGTGCCATCAGATTCCCACTCGCTTAGGTCACTGTAACATTCATTCTCTGTCCAACATCCAAGTTAAGGATATACAAAATCGCATAGAAAACCAGAATCCTTCTTTCATGCCAGAATTCATTCTTTGCCAGACAAATGGCAGAAAGTCATAGAATCGAATTTTGAAAACTAACTCGATGTATTATTTTAGAAAAATCGCAAATGATATTGGTTCAAAAAGGCCACAGACTTATGCACCACCCATATATTCATATGACACAAATTATGGAGACCTGGCTTCTTGACGGAGTACCAGTGAACCAACAGTATCACAAACAGGTTCCTGAAACTGCAAGAGAGGTCAGAAGAAAGAGGTCACGGGTGTGGGAAAATGGTTCCCTCCTTCATCAGCACACACGGTG
>JAOVYU010000034.1:8342959-8358125 GCA_025674565.1 Synodontis membranacea
GGGGGGGAGGGGTGGGGGGTGAAGGGTCTCAATAATTCTGAAGGGCATTTTGTCTGCACCAGAGATTAGTGATATACTGTAGAATCATTAAGTTTGCATATGTGTCTGGAACTGGAAAAAATCATTTAGAAAATCTCAAAACCAATGCATTTTTAAGTACATCCATTAGGGTTAAAAAAGGTGGACAAGATCTCAGTTATTTGTTAAAGTAAAAACCCAATTTAAATAAGATACAAATATATGGGTAGGTACATGTATTATTTCAATTTACATTACCAGTTGGACCTGTAATGGCTTTTCAGGTGGTTAATAAGAGACTGCATGTGGCCTTCTCAAGCATAATTATTATTGATTATTCAGTTAGTATAATAATTAATGGTTCTCGTATAATGAGTCTTAGATGGGCCAACCTTGACTGAGAGGATGCAATCATATATAACCTTGGTACATTAGATTAATGGTATTAGGGTGGTGCGTAAGTTCGTGGCCTTCATGAAGTAATCTAAGTAATCACTGTTATTATGTATGATTTTTACAATGTATGATTTTCTGCCATATACCTGGCAAGGAATACTGTTGTGAAAGAAGATTTCTGGATTTGAGGAAATAAATTCATTAATTTATGCATTTTCATATATACTTAAATTTGTTTGAAATGTTGTCCAGAGAGTGTATGTTGATATTCAAACATCTTGCAAGCTCTCAAGTTGACTGTGTCACTTCTTTATCCAACAGTTTCTGCAGCTCCTCATCTTACGTTTCCTTTGGTCTGCTACTTCTTGGCTTATCATAGAGTTCGGATTCACCTTTTCGAATAATTGAACCAGTTCTTGATCGTACAAATGCTGATTGTAACGTTGCTATAAACTATGTAAATTTCATCTCATTCTTCTGTTGAGTGTTTTCCACTACTGAATAAGAATCGAAGGCAACGACAAATATGAATTTTGCTGGGCTCTATGCTTGATTGATAAACTACCAAAAACGCATGCTTTTGTAGGGGTTTTGATAAATAATTACAAATATTTACTAGGTCACACACTTATGCAACACCCTAATACTTTGTTTTAGTTTTTTTTTTATAACTTCTGAAACTGTTTAACCAGTAATCATTATCATTTTTGTGCCCTTTTTTAAAGGTGGTATGTTCTCAGCAGTCTTGTACAACAGCACATCAGCCTCGCTCAAGACAATACGTTCGACTGCACCCCAAATGTCTTCAACTACTTTTGGAATCCCGTCTATTCTGCAAGGTATCCAAGAACTCCACTCTCAGTGGGGACGATCCGAATGGAGCCGACTTTTCAAAGAAGCCATAATGTTAGCAAAGGAAGGGTTCCTGATAGACGATGTCCTCGGCAGGGCACTGGAAAACTATAAGGAGGGAATGCTCCACTCCAAACTGTGTGATCTGTTCTGTGAAGTGACTGGCCACATGAAATCGGTGGGAGCGGTTGTCAAAAATCAGAATCTGTCAGAGCTTTTGCAGAACGTCAGCCTGAATGAGAACAATTTCCTAGAAACGCTGGCCGTGAAATTGTCCGAAGACCTCTCCCTGAGCGAGAGGCCAGCTTTCTTAGATGCCATTCAGCACAGCCGTGGAGAAATCAATGACTCTCTTATCAACAAGGGAAAGAAATATTCTGTCCTTTCAGCCAGTTTGCCTTTCTCAGACCAGATGCTATCTTATATATTAGATCAAGTCAGGCAGCAAAGTGTCTCTGTTTGGAATGGTGCAGATTTTAACAGGACCTCTGCCGCCTACAGTGCTCTCTTAAACTTAACTCTGGCTGAAAACTACCCAGGCCTCACAGACACATTTTCTCCTAATACTCAAAACAGTCACATAGCTGTGATGGATAAATATGGTAATTTTGTCATTATGTCAGCCTCACTCAACAGCACGTGGGGATCTGAGCGATATTTGCCGTCCAGTGGTATTATCCTTAACAACTTTAGTGCAAACATTTCAAATCTGCCTTACTTCAACATTCCATTGGTTCTAAGACTCATTGAGGAAGATGTCTCTCATAATGATGATCATGAAGAAGAATATGAAGTAGAAGTGGTTGCCCTTACTGGAGGTCTTTCAGCTTTATTTAATGCTGCTTTTCTTTTGCACAATAGGATTGACTTAGGCATGTCATCTAAAGAAGCTATTAGTAGCCCTCGCCTACATCTAGAGCCGGGAATGTCTTCAGCTTTTTGTCTGTCAGCCAATTTAAATGACTCAGACTTCTATATGTTGTTCTCTGACATAGGAAGTGAACTCCAGCAGGTGGACGAGTGCTCTGTTCATTCTCTAACCATGCTTCTGCGGTTACATGCAGCCCACATTAGCGCATATGGAGCCCCGGCATCTAACGCTCATATTAATGGATACTGACAATTTATAAGTCTTTTTTTTTATGGTACAGATGCACTTTAGAATTTTTCTTGACGAGAGAAAATGACTTGAGCCTCATCAATCATTTTTGTCCACCTAAGTTTTTCAGGAGTTTTTGCATTAAGTGCAAAAAGTGAATGAGAGAACAATTGGTTATGCATGTCATGCAGTCTTACTGATGCCTTCTATAGGAAGCTAAGTTTAGCCAAGTTTGCACTGTGCAATTTTGCTGTCTCAGATGAAAATCACACATCATAAAACGATTCTTTGGTCTTGAGTTGAGGTTAGTATATATAATGCATAATATGACACCCATAACAGATTTAGTGCCATTGCAAGCAAAGACTGCAGTTGACTACAAAGTTCTGGCAGTGTCATTATTTGATAAGATTATTTGATTAAAATCTCAGAGTGTGACCACTGCTAGAGCGCTCATCTAAAATCCATGACTAGGAAGATGATATAGGATTACTCAAAACTCTTGATACAAGGAAGAAGATAATCAAACCATACTAATGACATCTCAAGCTCACTTGGTAGAATGTTTTTTGTTGATACGACCCTGTTTTCTGCACTGACTGATTACATAAGCACAAAGTAGTCAATTCCTTTAATCTCAGCTCTAGAATCTTCCCGAAATGGAGAACACAGTCTGTTATAGAATTTGAAATTATTTTGGACAATGTCAAACGCTTTTAAATTATTTCCTCTTTATTTTAAATTATTTTCTAATTATTTTCAATTATTCAATGAGATGCTTTTGTAAAGTTTGTGAGTTTTTTTTTTTTCTCGTGCCATTTTAACTTTATGAAAACCCTATAAGATAAGACACAAGAACTCTCTCTCAGCTACACCCACAGAAATAGTGGCGTGCAGATCATAAACAAGTCGTTCTTTTTGAACGATTCTTTTTGGTGAGCTGTTCATAGCAGTTCACTGGCACCGTAACTGATTGATTTAATTTAACTGCATGTAATTAGTCAGAAACCTTTGGTATCATTACACAGTGCACACAATAATGGGTTAATAACAATCAATGAAGAGAAAGAAAGCGTGGACTAATGTGGAATACCCACTTCAATTTCTCAAACTGTTTCGAAAGAATCGGCTCACTAAAATAACTCAGACTCAGGTTTTCTTGAGCAGCACACTTGCTCTTTCCAGCTGACATCTCCGCTTGCTCCTTCTAGGTAGCTGGCTCCTCAGATTGCAATGGGTGCTCATATGTTATTGAGCGAAGTTTCCATGTAGGAACCTAGAAAACGTGCTAAAATTTTATGGCCATTACAGACTGGGAAGGTAACAGTTCACATATCTTATTTTAAAAACAACAGTAAAAATTTCAGTAGCATGAACGCTTTAAAAGACTGATAAAATCACACAGTATAAAACAGTGCAACAGTCCAACCTTGTGAAGTAGATACATTTACTAATGCTTCACAACAAAGAAATGCAGATATCTGGATTAATCAGGGAAATTAATTGTTCCTCTATTTAATCTGTGCACATTTCAATGATCTATCTATTACCCAAGGTTATTGGAGGACATATGTGCTTTAGTATGAGGTTTAAATAGTGTTTGTTCATTTTGTGTTAATTAATTTTGCTTGATGGCAGCTGATGGAATTACAATTATCCGACATTGTAGCCCCTTGTAAATACGATCCTGGTGATTTTAATAATGCAGATTTCCAAAGTAGAGCAACACTGTTATCATATTTTGAATCCTGGAATAGCACAGATATCTGTTCCCTAGTGTCCAATAGTGCATAACTGGCCCTGCACTTTAGGTGGGAAAATGGCATTTCTCCCCCATGTGGAGAAATCGTCAGCATCTGTTAACCAAAGCAAGATATCTATGAATTCATGCATACAGAAGAGGGGAGTTAGCGCTTCCATCTAAGCATGTCCTGCAGTTCAAAAAGGCTTCACATATCTTGGATTAAGCACATGCACGGCAGACTAAATGTTCTCAAGGAGCAGCTAGTTTCACAGAAAGAAGCCATTTGACTGACAAATGTCCACATATATGTCCTGTATGCCACTGAGGATTTTTAATTGTAACAAACTGTTTAATAACCCTTCAAGATGTTATCACATGATTAGTTTGTATCCTGTATCTAGTTCATGCACTGAAACGCTCATTGTGTCATATTAATATTCAAATCTAAAGCTAAATCTAAGTTTATTTTCTCATTAAATGTTGCACAGAAGTGAGAAAACCATGCAGTTAGTCAATCCAATTGTGTCTGGCTAAGTGTGCAAGATGTATTAGAGCTGGAGTGTGAAAACATACGACCTGTGGGCCAGCCCTAACCCAATAAAGGTTCTGATCAGGCCCACCAAAAGAATTTAAAATCCATCTTCTAAATTAAAATTGTCTTATGGACCGCAATTGAATTGAAAGCTTGGAAAAAAAAGAGCCAGTGGAGGGGGAAAAAAGAGAGCAATAAACTCAGGTCATTAACTCAGCTACTGATATCATGTGCTAATGATATATGATTCTTTATTAACAAGCGAAAATGGATGCAGTATCCAGATACTTAAAAGATCTTTACTTTTTTTATTTTTCATTTTCATTTTTTTTTTTATGATTCCAGTTAAGTCCTGTTCATTTCTAGGATTGAAAATGTTCAGTGACTTGCATGAACTTGAATCATTTTTTTTTGTTGTTTGTAATGAATTCAGTTTTAATGAAGTAATGCATTCTGTTCATTGTTTTGTGATCAGTCCATGAATTTAAGATACATGCTGTTAAATGAACACTTTTTAGTGGAGTTGTTGAAGTGTGTTTACAGTAGACAGTGCAACATGGAGTGAAATTGACCTAAAATGAAATAGACACCTATATTTTACAGTATCTGAGACTAGAGCAAGCCTTTGCGCTACATGGTTTTGTATCTGTTGTGTGATAGCAGAGAACTAGCTAGTGGGAAAAATTTGGCAATGACTAAATTGTTAGGGATATGGGATTTGAAAAAGCGTTCATCCGCCACAACTGAGAACTGATGTTATCCTCATTTGGGTAAGTTAATGAAGTTAGCTTAAATATATGCTCATTTCAGCCATTTGTAACAAGGCTTCACACATGTTATTACCGAAGGTCATCACAGGACATATATTTCTGAAGGTGTGTTTTGTATTAAGTGTAAATTATAAATGTGAAAGCTATTAGTTTTGCTCCTCATGCGCTCCCTGCTATGCAAATCCGGTCTATCTGCAGATAGACGACATTATCTTCCTACCTCCGGAGAGCTGCAGGCTTGTTACATTAATTTAGATGAATGCGTACGAGGCATGTATATTGATGCCTTGCTTCACACATCTCTTATCAGAGTGCTGCCTTAGGGGTTATCTGCGTTCCCCATCCCCCTTTGATAAATCTTGATTTTTCACGCTGCAGGTGAGCGGGTCCTCTCTGATGGAAAAAATTGCTTCCATTATTGCTGTGGAAGCAGAATCTTTTCCTTTCTTCTGATTGTAAAAGATGTGGTCTGTCTTTGTCGGCTTCCGCTGTCTGCTTTGATTTTCATCCCTCTGACCCACTGTAATGTGTCGTTCCTCTCCTCCTTTGCACATAAACAGTGGGACAGGGTACATCAGGGCTCAAAATGTTGAACTTCAGGATGCGCCATCTGTGCTTTACGTTATGTCCTAGTTTTAGGGAGTAACTCCTGGCAGCCAGTTTGACTAAGAAAACTTTACAGTAGTAAAGCGTAATTAAAGCATTCATGTCAGCAGGTATTATGATGACACAATGTTAATTATGATGATCTGATTAGAACATTGATGAAATATCTTTGTAGGCTTGTCATTATATTTGATTGTGTTTTATCATCAAAATTATGCAGTTCTTTTTAAGTCCTCATTATAGGTGGGGAAAATATATATATATATTTACATATTGTCATGTCAGGAGTATAACATTTTCAACATCATTAATCCTAACCAGCTATATACAGATGTGCCAGAAAACTTGGAGAGCAGCCATTTGAATTTTTTTTTTAATTGAACATAATGCTACTAAAATGGTATTATTTATTTTAAGCTCTGTGTCACGCTATGGAGCTTTTCTTTGTTCACTTTTTATGATGATCAATATTAGTTATTTTTCTGTGCTCTTTTTCTTTCTGTGTATAACCTGTAGATTAGACTAGGTTGTTCATCTCAGTGAAACAGGCATCTTATTTCCCATGCTGCGGAAATACATTCATTCCAAGTGGCAGTGAGTCCATGAATAGTAAGACCATGTTTGAACTAAAATGTTATGTTCGAATCTGCCTCTATTGGCCACCACTGGCTCACTCTAACACTAAGGTGCAATCAGGCAGGTGAGTGCAGGTCAGTAAGGGGTTTGATGCAGGTGAGTGCAGGTCAGTAAGGGGTTTGAGAACAACAGGGTACAAGGGCCTGATCTGAATGATCCAAAACACTAAAGAAAGTTAGAATAAGGAATACCACCACCATTAAATATGTTCCATTAGGTGTATAAACAAGCTCCAGTTAGTCCAGGATGCAGCAGCGAGAGCCCTTACTGGAACGACAAGATATAAACACATCACCCCTATCATATTTACAGTGCACTGGCTTCCAATCAACCTTTGCATTGATAACCTTTGCATTGATCCATAAAGCACTGATTGGTCTTGTGCAACAGTACCTGCATGCATTCTGGTCTTTTATGATCCACCATGCCTACTTAGAACAAAAGGTGCAGGTTATTCATTGGTACCTCAAATAATGAAATCTACAGCAGGGGTCAGATATTTCTGTTATAAAGTCCCAGAGTTATACAGCCTTTCAATTAGTTTTTGGGACTCATACACAGTCTCAGTATTTACTGTAAGTCTAGGCTGATAGCTTTTTATTAAGTAAAGGAGGGTTCTCAGACATAGTATTTTGCCCATAGTTACAGAAGGGATTTAATTTTTATTGCACTATTCGATGTCACCCAAATGAGGATGGGTTCCCTTTTGATTCTGGTTCCACTCAAGGTTTCTCTTCATGCAGTCTCAGGGAGTTTCTCTTTGCCACTGTCACCACAGGCTTGCTCATTTAGGATGTACATATATACATTTATAAATTCCTAAATGTTAAGTTTATAACTTGGAATTTATGCATTTCTGTAAAACTGCTTTGTGACAACATCCATTATTAAGTGCTATATAAATAAAATTGAATTAAACTGATAAAAAACACCAGTCTTTTTCCAAGCAGTAAACAGTAAGTGCAAATCATGACCCTAGCATTGCAAGGTTCTAATAATTCATCCAATACGAGTGCAGAATTTCAGTTTTCATTACTTTTATTCAGATTTTTATTAATTCGCTCTGTACTTGTGTGTCCAGGGTGTCGATGAGAAGTTTTCACTTTGCAGCTCTATTTCTCCTGTCAAAAATGTATGTGAATGGTAAATCATGATGATATCTTCTTTCGATAAATTAGACACAGCATGTGTGCTCCTAAACCGGAAGGATTAAGCACAGTTTTTTTTTCAGTATTTAAGAAAAAAAAACAGTAATCAGTGAATATACACTATGCTATCTATGCTATAACCCCATTCAGTTTGGAACATAAATGCACATTTTATCATTATGCACATATGTAAGGACAGTTTATTATATGATATGATATGATATATGTTTAGGAATGCTTATTCCATTAGAACTAATAAACACTTCTTGTGTCAACTTTTATGTCAATTTGAGATAACATCTGAGCCAAGCAGCCTTGGTTATTATACTTAAAATTTCTGGGCTGACTTTCATTTCTCCCCAATTTGATCACCTGCCAGTTTCCAACAAACAGCCAGCTCTCCCCTGTCATTTGATGAAGACGACGACACACATGTGCATCCTCCAAGACGTGTAGCCAAGCAACCACATCTTTTCGAACTGCTGCTCATGCTAGATCACAGACTAGTGTAACACACTCCGAGGTAAACATTATCTACACTCCTCCATATACTGTACATGAGCTCACTAATTCCTGTGATTGGCTGGTGTCAGTGTGATTGGCAGGGGAGTATATGCCATCCCTCCTACTCAGAGAGCATTGGCAATTTTGCTCCCTCGGCTCCCAGCAGCAGATTATTGTGGCATCATCAGGATTCAACCTTGCGGTCTCTCAATAATTTGCTGAATGCTGTTCTTTTTCAGGATCCCTCTAACGCAGTGTCTTTCTGGTATGTCAGAGTCACCAAATGGTTAAAAAAAATCAGAACCAAACAGTCTTATTTATAGTCAGGGAAAATGAACTGTCTTTAATGTATGAAAGAAGTGAAAATATCTACAGCCAGTAACTTGTTATAGTGTGATGTCACTGTGTCAGCTATGATAACAGTGTGGTACAGCAGGTTATTATTTCATTCCACCACCAAGTGCCGTCTGTGACATACCAGAAATTAGATACAAAAGACATTTTCATGATGACTGACTACAATTTATGTTGGAAAGTGTTTCAACAACAGAAAAAAAACCTGTCACTTGTCTCCTCTCATCCTCATGAACTGATTGATTCATTTTGATATGATTTCTGCTTGGAGCTTCCACACTCGTGACTCTTATGCATTGGATGGTCCCATAGCATGAATACTCTTAAAAGTGCTCTTTCCCAAAACAGTCTAAGATCGACCCTTGCTTAGGTGGATAGTCTCACCTAAATACTGCAGATTTATACCTAAACATTAGAAAGACTTTGATGCTCAACATCATTTCAACAAAGGATAGGTTCACTTTTGTGTGGTTCCTCTTAAGGTTCTTCCTCATTGGAGGTCATCTCATGACCTTTTTTTCCCCTTTTTATTGAAGTCACCTCTGGGTTATCTATTAGCGATTTAAATCTACATCTGGATTTCTGTGAAGCTGTTTAGTGTCTGTGTCTATTGAATAAAGGCCGATGCAAATAAAAATGAATTGAATTTATTAATTAATTTTAATGAATAAATTTTTTGGTATTTGTCCTTTGTGTCAGTTCCCACAGTGTGTGGGCTGTTTGCTGGTTATCAGAGCTTGGACAGGTAAGCACTAGTGTGCTGTTAGGTTCAAACCATGTAGTGAACTAATTGTCTCGTCAACCGAGGAGTGAAGAAAGCACCACCCAATGTACTTCAGTTAGTGAGGGAAGACTAGGCTAGAAAGACTTCTTGTTTCATGTCTGTTTCCAGGTTACTGTGTGTAAATACCAAGAAGAATGAAGACTGTTCTGTTCTTTATGTCTTTATTTCTTTCTTACCAAGACTCTCAGGGGCCGAGACCGAGTCGAGACCAAGACCAGGGCTGGCCGAGACCGAGACTTTCAAAAACCGGTTTCGAGACCGATCTCGAGTACTACAACACTAGTGTGATGGGATGGGGCGGGTAACCATGGTCGGCACTAACATCATTGGTTGCACTTGAAGTAAGAAGTTATCCAATCCGACATCAAACGGCTCATTAATAATAATATTCTCTGAGCCGTGATCTCGGCTGGTCTCGAAATAAAATTCCAAGTCCTCTTTGTCTGAGTAAATGACATGGCTGAGTACAAATGCGGCCGAGTCCTAGACGAGACCAAGACCTTCAAAAACCGAGACCGATCTCGATTACTACAACACTCGTACCTATATATGCATTTCTGTATATATACAGAATTGAATGCCTTTTCAGTACTAGAAAACTGTGGAGGTTTTTTGTTAGTATGGTTACAAATCTAGTTTTCCTGTTCATGCTGGTAAACAACCACCCGTTACTGACAGCCCTGGGCTTATCATGGGGTCATAACATTTCATCTCAACTTGACATCAAAATTGACAAAGAAATCTTAATGACAGCTAGTGCCTTTTGGAATTATTAAATATTTACGTTGTTATGGCTCATATAGGTGTAATGTTATAAACCCTACTACTCAATTTTCAATTCACTCTCTAATGCTTCGAACTGCAGATTCATATTTGTAATAATAGGACTCTTGAGTGGTGTAACAGTAAAGCACTTGACATATCATTGGGAGATTATTGAAGTTTGAACTCTGAAGATGCCACAGTCATGTAGAGCTGTGAGTCTGAGAGAGCAAAACTGTCTGTGTTTTCAGGATGCGAATGATGGCAGTCTTCTGTCCCCTGTTGATTAGACTGACACTAGCCTATTGTGTGTATCTGCGAGCCCACCCTTACAGATAAGGGTCGGAAGTTGCAGCAGTATAATAAGATGCAGTGGCCGAGATGCACATGCTATGTGATGAACAAGAGGTAGGTGGTGGATAGGGATTAGTATTGTCCAAACTGGGAGAAAATGGAATGTTAATATGAATTTAATATGAAATAATTTATAGTATCCTTAATTTTGGCAACTGTAGCATGTAGTCTCTGAGAATGTAGAATACAGACATCTTGGAAAAGCAGCAGACTTATGGATATCGCAGTGTCTTATTTGTATCACTGCAGATTAGCAGTCTATCATCACAGGATATGCAGTGCCTCCAGCTAAATGTGCTAGAGAGTAATTTATTGACATGGATTTTCATCAACATAAGCATATGGTTAGATGCCTGTTTCTGTTCTCCACATGTCAGTCATTCCTCGTAGCAGGGGAGCTTTGAAATATGCTACAGCATCATCCATGATCATTTATCTTTGCTTAATTCTGAGTTGCTTCTTTCATCTGTTTGAGAGGCTTTTCAGTCAAATACCGTAGGAACGTAGTGAGCATGTAGTGGAGAAGGAAATCAGCATGAGATTTATTGTTGGCCTGCGAGATTATTTCAAGCAAAGCCGGGTTTCTGCTGTTATTTGACACCAATAAAATACACTCAGCAGCCCTGACCAGAATAAAGCAGTTACTCTAGATGTACATATAAGTCTTAGCTGTAAGTCAGCCCGATCTTCTTACTCATGTAGTACATGTGGTTGCTTAGTGACTAAGTAAGTACAAGTGTTGTGTTTCTTTTTTCCATGCAGCCCTAAAGATAATTGAACATTGACATATAAGTCCCTTAGGGGATGTATATTATTGGCAATAAATTAAGGCCATGGAACTTGATTTGGAAAATAAACCACACTTTAACACCTTCATTAAAACTAGGTCACAAAAACCCTGATGTGCTAATTGAATTAACAAGTGGCTTGATTTGTGATTCATTCACACGTCCCCCCGCCCCCCAACCTCTGAGTGAGTGCTGAGAAGAAAAAAAGAGCCCCTAAAAAGTGTGTGCCGTGTTCGAAAAGACATTGTTGCTCACACTGCTCTTATCTGTTGTGGAATGCCCGAAGGAAAACAATGCATTCTAGGCATCATTGTTGTCATCGTAATGGCATCCTGGCCATGCGGAGATTTCCTGCTGCCACACAGTGGCCAGAGTCTCTGCTCCGACTGACGATATATCATTTATTCATTTGTACCTCTTCTGAGAGACCTACAGCGGCATCTTCACATCTCCTCAACAGACCGGCACATTACAGTCAAACCATGTACATCCATTAAGAACTGAAATAGGGCGTGCCGTGTTCCCAACAAACAGCTCATTTATTAAACCCTTCAGGAAAAGACATACAAGCCTCTTTAGTACAGCAAAAAAATAAAATGTTTATTCGTTTTATCGGTTAATAATGATCCTCTTTGACCCAAATCCTCACCAGGTAATTACAACAGGAATTTGAGGTTATTTATTGGAGGTTTCCTATTTTTCTTTTTTTTTTTTTTTCTTTTCTTTTTTTTATAGCAAAAAAAAAAAAAAAAATTCTTGGCCACCTTTTCTTGATTAACAATCAATAGTTAATAAAATTCAATCCATAGTACAGTCAGATATTCCACCGAAAACGACTATAGTGACTCTTTACAATAGTGACACTTATCTATAACATACTTATACAGTATATATAAAAATGTACTGCATCACATTTTTGTGTCTCAGTGCAAGTTTAGTAATGAAAGAAACAAAAAAACAGCAAACAAAATCTGTTCCTTCATAAATACTTCTACTATTTAGCTTCTCTAATTTCATCTCAGTAGTACTTTTGGTCTTTTCAGATTTCAGACAGCAATAAATAATTACATGACACATTTTTTTTTTTTTTTTTTTTTTTTTTTACAGTCACCATTATAGCAGCAGCAATGTTCATCTTCAAAACAGTACCATGTTCACAAACAGCAGTGCAACACTGTAACCACTGCAATCCGTCGGGACATACCAAGAATGCAAGATGGCAAATATAGCAGGAATCCAAGCATCAATGAACCACCAAAAATCATAATAATAATAAAAAAGATTTCAAGTGTATGCGAGTAGTCAGATTTCATTACATACCGTGTTCACTTACATCAGTGCAACACACCACTGTAGAATTTCCCAATATGAACAAACAAACAAAAAAAAAAAAGGCAAGTAAAAACAACAAAATTGTTTATATGTGTCCTCTCAGATTTTATTTACAGTGTGATGAGTTCTCTGGCTTTGTTTTCCTTGTTTTAAATTCCAAAGTCGTCATCAGCTGGTGCAGATGCTGTTGATGGTGATGATGGCCGGGTCGACGAGGCCCATCTCCTCGTGCTCGTTGACGCAGAGCTGGTATCCGCATCCACGCTGGCGTCTCATTGGCGTCACCTTGGCGTCAGGCTTGGCACGGGGAGGCAACAGGAAGCCCACGCTGCCAGCGATCAGCATGTGCCAGATGCTGTGGATGTAGAAGTAGTTCTCTTCGGTCTCCACGAAGGCATAGAGCGCCACAGCCGAAGTAGCGATGGTGGTGCCTGGGAGCAGGAAGAAGATCCAGCGTTTCCATGTCGGAGGGTAGCAGCGGCGACGCCGGATGGTGCGAACGGTCTGAAAAAAATAAACGCACGCATATACGGACGGACAAACAAATCAACGTAACAGTGTGTAATTAAGAGGTCAGAACTGGACCGAATGAATGTGAAAGCATTTTCACTGTGTGTGAGCAGTAAATGATCAATTATGGCATAAACAACACCTTATAATGACTCATTCAGTGTAGTATTACATAATGGTGGCCTTATAAATCAGTCTGGATATACTGAAATAACCTTACAGCTATAGTTACAGTTATTTTGTAGATCTGGGGTTTTTTTTTTCACAGCGCAAAAGTTATGTCAGTATTTACATGATGAAAGTTACTTGTATTCAGAGACAAGTTGCATGGCTTAAGTTGATTTTCTGGGTTCCCCAATGAAAATTCTGCAAATCACCTGCATGAAGTTCACACGTATGGGATTTCCAGATTTTTCTTGTGTCGAAACTTCCAAGGCAGGGTTTTTTTTTTTTTTCAAAAGCATCTGCACATGCAAATCCCCTACGACCCTCTTAATACTACTGAATACCATTGTGTGCTATTTCAACATTAAATCCTCACTACGCTACACTATTATCTCACCTCTAAATACAGCCCTCACTTATACGGTAATACTTTTATAGCTATAAGAGAATGACAACTACTACTACAAACACAAGTACCTGTACACTTACAATGCAACTGGGAAAAGCTAAATAAGAGATACTACAGGTTTCACAGCAAAATGCATACAGTCAAGTCGCTAGGCATAAAATTAGGTGCTTCAACCTGCAAAGATCCGGAAATTTTTCGAAGAGCATGAGGCTAGACTAAGCCCCAGTCACACACACACACCCCCTCCCTCGACACCACACGCTCCATTATTTCATATTCCACTCAGACTTTCATTGACGCCATTATCAGTAATGCAAGTACTTCAGCATGGACCACTTTTCACGAGAGCACTCACCGCATCAGGCTGGCTTGTAAATGCAATCATAAAAAGGATACCTTTTCAGCCCGACGGCTTCTCAGATTTAGTACCATTCTTTCCCCGGCCCTATCGCTGGAGTACCAACCGTGCGTCTGGTCTGACCCCTTTGCCATGTTAATGTAACATTTGAAGCTGGGGAGATAAGACACAGCTCAACTTCGCAGAGAGCACTATCCAGGACTCTTTTGTCGAGCCGGCTTTGACAGCTATATAGCCGAAGCAAACACTCTGAACGCGCCGAGGTAGTTACTCTCAGAAAGCACAGCAAATAGAATAATATGTTTTCCTGTCCTCTAGAGTATTTTGTTCCATTTGCGCTCTTCACTACTTCATGTTTGCTACCTCCTTCAGTGCCAACCAGTGATTTGTCCTGTGTTAAAAATTCATGAATAGATGGAGGAAGCTGTTGAAAAGTCACCCAGGTCATCTCTGAGTATGTTTCAGTGAACTCCGGAAACAAAGTTTTGTCACCTTTCTAAAGAATAAGGTAAAATTTCTACTTATACAATTAAAGAAACCGATTATTTATCTTTCTACTAGAAAATCTATCATTTAAAGAAATTCATTTGCAAATTGCAAATTTGACCTTTTTCCCCAGATTAATTAGATTCATCAAACTGTGTATCAAACGGCAGATGATTGTTGACCTGCACAAACTAGACAATGTTCGTAAAAATCCAGACGCAGTTTAGTACAGTTTAATTGATTCTTCAATTCATCAAAATATTTTAAAATCAGCTATTAGATAACAAGAAGACAGAGGAGAAAAGATGTTCTTCTCTACATTAAAAAATTCTAGTTAATTATATATATATATACTGAACAAAAATATAAACGCAACACTTTCGGTTTTGCTCCCAATTTGCATGAGCTGAACTCAAACATCTGAAACATTTTCTACGTACACAAAAGACCCATTACTCTTAAATATTGTTCACAAATCTGTCCAAATCTGTGTTAGTGAGCACTTCTCCTTTGCCGAGATAATCCATCCCACCTCACAGGTGTGGCATATCAAGGTGCT
>JAOVYU010000034.1:8386777-8400111 GCA_025674565.1 Synodontis membranacea
TATATAAAATCATACATAAAGCATCTCCAAAGTGTCCAGCTGACCAACTGTGTTCGTATTCACACATGCTTGCTGTGGATGCAACAAAGACACGTTAGCATTGATACTACAAAAGATATGTGGGCAAATGCATCCCAGACCACCTCAGCACGCTGTTCAACTGAATATGTCTTAAATGTGTTTTAGTGGCCGTTTACACTTGTATTCAGTCCTGTCCACTTGTAATCCAACCGCCCAAGACACATTTCAGATCCAAGTGTAAGCAAGGTTTCTGAAACATATTGTAAGTAAGGGTTCGACATTGGGATACGAGAGTGGTAGTTCCCGGAGCACTCATCAGGTGTTACACCACTTCAGCAATGGGACCTGGGACGCACTTGGTTGCTAATATTAATTAGACTAAGGTGCACAAGTCCTCATGCTCCCATACAGAGTATATAGTCGAAGCTCTCAACAGGCCTAACCCTGGCCTTTGATATTCTGGACATGCCCTGTTAGATCTGTTCTCTCAGTTGCAAGGGAAATAGGAAAACCTGAATTATTGAAGCTTTAATATTTCAGCCACATGAGATGTTTCAGGGAACATAGGAGTGCCAATGATACTTACACCATCTGAATCCAGGCATGTACCTCTATTTTAAGGCTATCAAAAACTATTTAAAAAAAATTTTTAAAGGGGGGAAAAAAAACCCAACAACTGACAACTGACAGACACGCAAGCATGCACGATGACTATATTTTGAGATGTAGTTAGGAACCAGAGAGATGAAAGAACGAGTCATTCCATCGCAATGACAGTTATTACATTTTATACCACAGCACTGTTGAACTGCCAATTCTGTTTGGTCAGCTAGCTCTGACAGTAGTGCCGCCTGTAATGCATTCAAATGACAGGCTTATATTAATGTGCTTGCTGTAATGCATTAGCGTTTCTACAGTCACAGCTCATTCACAGAGACTTGTATGGTATGGTGCCACATTATCTAAAGCTTATAATAAACGGATTTAAAAAAAAAAAAAAAAAAAAGTGTTTCTACCTTTTTATGAGGATTTCAGTAAGGAGACATTTATTCAACATTTATGGAAGGAGTCTTCAGTGTCAGCGCCTTGTAACAGTCAGTAAGCATTCTGCCACAGGAAAGTTTTCTGATAAGAGGGGTTTTGGCTTCTCTGTGACGTAATAAGCAGTATTTTAATCCTCTTGACTTATGATAGGGAAATAGAAAAGAGGCTGGTTAGGGAAGTACTGTTTATGGCTACTGAAAGCAAGGTGATAACAGGAATTAACTTATCTTGTGGATGTTCCACAGTATTAAATGCAATTAAAATTTTAATGCAATCGTTGGCCAATTCACTGCGGTATAAAATGAACGAAACACCTCTGGATGTGCGGTTATACTGTAGGAAAATAATCAGCTTTGAGTTGGTAGCAATACACATGCCTTTATTATAGCAACTATCCCATTTCGGAAAGACCTGGTGCCAGCATGTGTACCCTGATAGACGAAGGACGAGTAAGTCTTATACTGGCTACTACAGTATATTGCTGGAGGATATGAGTTCTGGTGCATTTTAATACGCAACTCTGATAAGGACACAAAATTATCATAATGGAAAAAGAAAGCAGGAAAATGAACTACCACACAATTTTCTTTCTTTTAGATCTACAATCAGGGTAAGTGTTTTGTTTTCCGACTCTAAGGTTGGCAAGCTACAATTCTTTTGAAGTAAGCATGTGAAGGACTCCCATTAGCAACTGTTTAGAGCTAGAAGGACAGCCGTGAAACATTTACCATGTAATATTTTAGAAATCTTTACTTACCACATTGAGCTTGAGCTCCATATTAAGAACCCCTCCACTGTCTAGCACTGGCATCAGGTTAATGGCGAACACAGCCGCCCGGTCTGGAGGAATCGAGATGTTGGGCCCGAAGAAGATATAGAAGTGCACAGAGAAGGTATCCAGTTCATTGCGTAATGTAGGTCGGATTGGCCAGCACTTGTTGGTGTCAGCGGTGGGAGCCAAGTAGATGATGCTGCTCTCAGCCCTCAGCAGTGGACTCTGATCCGAGCCATTCCGTGCCAGGTTGGGCAAGCTGGCAGCCGGCAGTGTTTCCGACAGAGAAAAGCCCATCGCTGTGCCAAATGACTGGGGCATATTCATGGCAGACGAGCCTTTAGTGATGCTCGGCTTGGAGCAGTCTGAAGGGAGATCAAAGGAAGATTTCAGGTCGAAATTTGTAACTTGCGCACCGATTGAGCATGAGGACGATAAGGGATGACAAAGAAGCGAAGTAAATGTGAAATGAAGATGTTGCACTCTCGAAGAAAAATGTGACAGGGTGATCTAAGCACATGGGTCAGAGTAAGGATAAAAGTATCTACCTGTCAATCCTGCACGTCCGTGAGCTACATCTCGGAGTTTTATCACTCTAGGAATATCTCAGTCTTTCCTTTCTAATTCTATCCATAAATTCGACTCCAACCTTGCTTTTCTGATTGCAAAATGGGCTTTGCTGGCATGGGTGTGTATCGTGTGAGCATTGCACATTAGATTAGGTCTCAGGGGCAGGAGGGTTTCCTACGATAGAGTAGCCAAAGCAAATGGAAGCAGGCAGGGAACTGTTTGCTCTTGAAAAGTAAACACTTCCCACACACTAAGAAACTGTCTTATTGGCTGATTTTCAATGTTAAATTAACAATCACTGATGTAGATTTTGAAAACATACCAGGAAGGATTTCAGTTCTAGTGAAAAATCGGAACTTAGATTTGGGGTAATTATCTTTCGAGATTAAACAGTAAGTAAGTAAGAAAGTAAGTAAAATTTATACCAAATCACTTTGACCAATGCCCTGGACATCACATGAAATAGGTTCAAATATAAAAATAGCATTAGAAATAAAAATAAATAATAATACAACAATATAAAAACACATATCACAAATGCATCAGATGATCACCTGTCGAACCTGCCACTTTTGCTTGCACATTCTTCAAACTACACTATTTAAACAGTGTATATTAATGGTTATTACATTTGGCACAGGAGCATAGAATAATCCAGAAACAACTGTATGAGCTAGGGCTACAAATAACTATTAATGCTAGACACATTACACATGAACATTATTTAATTGGAAATAGTTTAAGGAACTGCATGCTCCTGAGAAGGGTCTGGCTTTTAATACTGTTTCTGTTCATTAATAAATAATAAATAATGAAATCTTTTGAATACTGTAAGAATACGAAATTGACAGTTCTCTACCCAAGACTAGAGGCCCCATAGTAACCCATGTTACCAGAGGCACAGAGGCTATAAAAATCGGAGGGAGAAGCAGGGGGCCTGTCATATCTGAACGAAACCTTCATTAGTATGTTAATTGTATTCCATTTAGCCAGTGTCTGAGATCAAATCAAGCTATTCTTCCACTCCTCCAAGATTATTGCCAAGCCATCGGAAAATGCTGGGCTGAGGATTGCAATTAGATATTTTTTTGTGCAGATCTGGGGAACCAGAGGCATCAACAAGTGGACGCTTTCTGCATCCCAACCAGCTGGACACCATTTTCACCACATGTGAGACCACAGGTGGTGCCGCAGGAAGACCGCACGCTGCCTCTAATGGGAGCTTTTTACTGGGACACCAACCCCCCCCCCCAAAAAAAGAAAGCAGAACTTATACTGCAGTCAGGGAACACGGTATGTCAATGCAATCGACAAATAAGCAACCCATGCTCCAGAAGCACACAGTATTTATGGGTGTAGGTTTTTAGAAAACTTTCTTTGTTTTAGTAAAGTCAAGAAAAGACAGTTTGTGCAAATCTCTGACGCGCTGCCTTAATCATAAGCCTCTGAAAGCAAAGCTCAATTTCACATTCTCACTGGATGTTTGCCTTCAAACAAAGATGAACATACTGCTGTGCCAGTGGGTGTGCTCTCTGATATTTTCAGCTCTTAATGCAACTGGAAATTTTGGATATGGACAGCATGGCAAGACAAACGAGCACAGAGTACCACAGGATAGTTCAGTATTGGGGCTACTATATCAAAGTATTTTATTTTCCATGAGGTTCTACTCCCAGAGCCCATTATTCTCTTATTCCTTCCGATTTCTCTCATTGCAGCATTGTCCACCTCTGCTCTCCAGATATTACAGGGTAATAGATGGTCAACATTTCTCCACGAGAATGGCGTTCACCACAAACAAGCAATAAATTAAAAAAGTCACATGACCACCCAGATCCAATACAGTGCCCTCACATTCACGTCCTCGGAAATAACCAGCATCGTCTCGCAGATTAAAGTCGTTGGAGCCTTCTGGAAATTCATAGCAAAGCTAGCATCTGCTGATGTAAACATTTGCAACGCTGCCTTGCTAGATCAAAGTGTGCCTTATTGCTTCAGGCTCAGGACTAAGAACACAGGAAAGTGACGTCAAAGTATCTTACAAGAAATGATGTATATAAAAGTATGTTAGGTCTTAGTATCTTAGTATGTATTTGAGCGTTTAAGAAATTCCAAGACCTGACCCACTAGGTCAGACCCACGTACTCTATTCTTCGCCAGTTCTAATTAAATGTTTTAATAGGCCATGAAATAGTGTGACACTGTGTGACAATAAAGGCCTCCACCAGCAGTAAGTGTAAAGGTAGAGCATAAAATACACTATCATTAACTTTCTCATCAGTACAACTCTGAAGGTGCTCTCTATAGGTTTTGTTCATTCTAGGCTACCTTAGCAGTGCAACATGGCAGCTCTGTATAAGAAGACATGCTCCTTATGTAGATATAAAAAAAAAAACACAACAATTCGTAGTTGCAGGTAATTATGCACTCATGGAAACATACTTATGAATACTGTATTACATTTCTGTTAAGAGATTCGCTTAAATCCTATATAGTGAGCCTCGAATGTCGTGAATTTCCTTACTGGTGGACCAGTGATAGCACTTACAATGTGAGTAAAAATTCAATGAAATAGACCTGTGCTTCTAACCAGGGTGGACAATCGCATGCTCAGGTTTTTTCTGCCATTTCCTCTTTTGCTCTGTTTTTTTCCCCCATCACTCTACATCGTACCATACTTGTATAACTGTATAGGCAAAATCCACACCTTAAGATGGATTACAACTAGCACACCAGATCAACCACCATCACTAGCGCCATCAGCGCCCACTATAACTGCCTACCAGCTTATTACTCATTTGCCCCATTAAAGACTTCTCTCCTCTCTCCTCACATGGGGCACCAATAAAACCCAAGTGAATGTTATCTTTTTGCCAGATAATAATAGAAGGAGCTGAACCTGATATAGATTTAAAAGCAGTGTGTGGGAAAAAAAAAAAAAGTGGACAATGTCAGTGAGATTAACAGGGCAATAAAATGTCTAAGCCAGTATGGGCAGGTGTGGAGCTGTAAAAACCATTTCCAGTAATTGTCTCGTAGCAGGTGGGGGGGGAGGGGGGGGGTTTAACATGGGTCTGAACGGGAAGAGATGTGTTTGGGGATGAGCTAGTGGGATAATGACTAACGTGTCACACCTGAGCCCTGTTATCCCAAATCAGTTTATGTGATCTCTTATTTCTCAATTCTCAATGTCTTGATTAGTAGTGAGCTGAGTGTGTGTGTGTGTGTGTGTGTGTGTGTGTGTGTGTGTGTGTTTGTGTGTGTCAGTCAGTGGAGCAAACCAAAGGCAAGCGAAATAAGCACCGAGCGAGCTGTCATTTTGTTATGCAAAGGTTTTACGTCTGCGTCCCAAATTAAAAAAAAGCTCACAGGCACTATTACCAAAGTGTGCACCAAATTAAAGGGTGTAATACCTATCCATCCATCCATCCATCCATCCATCCATCCATCAATCCATTATCTATAAAACTTATCTGTTAAGGGTTGCTGGGAAACTAGAGCTTACTGGAATATTCCCTGGGCAGCTCTAGGCTAACACAGCCATTCAGACTCATATTCACACCTATGGGCAATTTAGTAGCCAGTTGATCTAATCTGCATGTCTTTGGACTGTGGGAGAAAACTGAAGCACCCAGAGGGAACCTGCACAGGCATGAGGAGAACATGCAAACTCCACACACAAAAGGCGTCAGGGTCATCTGAAAGGGTCATCCCGGAACTTTCTTGCTAACCACTACACCACTGTGTTGCCCAATGTAATACCTATATTTCTATTAAATATAAGAAATAATATGAAATTGAAACCTCTGATGACCATTTATGGACCTATACTATAAGGGTTTTTTTGTTGTTGTTGTTGTTGTTGCTGTTTTTATGCAACAAAGCACTTGAAACAGTCATCTTCAGAATCAGTCTTACCATTTTTGATCTCAGAAAATATAATCCTTTCATTTTTTTCCCCCTTGTTGAGATGCACCAGGAGGGTAACGTAGAAAAATATCAGGAATTAGCAGAGGGACAACTAACATGATCTATCACATTTGACCACGAGGAGCACGATTATTATTTCTCTTTGCCATTCCTTTGACCATTTGAAAAATTCTGTTGCAAAAGCAAAGCAGCAGCCTTATTACGGCTCTTAGAAGATCTTAGATTATTTATTCATTCATAACCAATTTATCCTGGTCGGGGTTGCGGTGAATCTGAAGCCTATTCCAGGAACCCTTGCCAGTATGTTACTTTATTATACAGCATTTTTCTTGTATATTAAATTCTATTAAAGTATTTATTATATTAAATATATCATTTTTTGCATAAAATCTAAAATTGAAGTGCTATTGTATTTCAAAATTAGTGTTTTCATAACAATCATATCTTGATTGAGACATTGGAAATTGTACTGTTTTTTGGGTTTTTTTTTTTGTTTGTTTTTTTTGCAAGGTATTAGTTTAAATTAGGAATGCAAAATTAATTATCTGCTTTGAACATGCTGAGGATCAAAAATCAACAGCTCAATATCTTTAAATCACAGCCAGAACTGTAAGATGGAACCTTTTCAATTCAAAGATCCTGAAATATTTAAAGATTCCAGTAGACCAAGTTGGAGCTAAGGTTGAGAGTAAGCTGCGAATTTTTTTTTCCGCAAAACTCCCACTGAGAGTCTGAGAGAAGATGAATGAGTGGAGTGGACAGCTGAGAAGTGGGCGGCTGGCACATGTTTGTGGAGTAACTTCAACCCTCAGCCTTCCACCTACGCCAGATAGCACCTCTAAGTAGTGAGGCTGTCGGACTCCATTGTGCATTTCCAATTAGCACTTTTTCTTTTTTTTTTTTTTTTTACAATGGAATTTTCTCTCCTTGCAAGTTCTTTGGCGATCTGGCAGGAAAGTGCCAGTATAGGAAAGGAGAGGCTGTATGTGATCATTTGTATGTAGAACCAGGGGCTGTGTTGGCCCTTGACTGAGCTCGACTTCAGCAGAGGTCAAGCAAAATATCACACAGCGCGGCTCCTGCTGTATTGCTATGGTAACTGAGCCTGCTAAGAGAGACAAGGTGTGAGGAAAAGAGCACATTAGGCAAGGCTACTCCAGCAGGCTCGACTTCTTCCCTGCAGACTTCTAACAATGCATTGCTGATCGCTCCCCTGTGAGTGCTATCAATTTCAGAAACTCTAGTTCAATAAGAGAGCTACTTAATGCTAAAGCTGGTGCCTGGACTATTTCCCTGGTATAGGCATCTGTCAATAGGCGGCTCCAAAGAAGGATAAAATTCCGCAGAGGTCTCTCATAAAAGACGATCTGAATTTTGATGGACAGCAAACCACTTGATGGATATTTTTTGCTTTATCGTTTGCTCATTTCAAAGCCACGGTTTCGAAAGGCTGGCATGACGGCTAGACGTTGAGATGATGACTCCCTATACCTTCACAGTTTCCTCTTAAACAGCACGTCTTTATGAAATGCAATATTTATGAGATGCCGTTTTCGGTGGCTACTAATCCACTCATTAACTTGTTTCTCGTGTGATGATTATTATGTATGTTGTTGTGATACCTGTTAGAAAAAGACATCATTTTTTGCCTCCAAATATGAAGGAATTTATTACAAATTATAGTCAAGAACCTATACAGACATGCAAATACCATCTCAAGTGTTCCCAGTCTATAGAGATTATCACGTGCCCTGGATAATGGGGTGAAAACCTCAGTCAGACTGCACTGGGTTTGTTTTATACTTCCAACCCTGCAATATTGGTTCAACTAATCATTAGTGCTACACATTAACCCAAAGCCCTTACTGTGGCATCTGCATGGCAACTCAAAATTCTCTCCAGCATTGCAAATTACTGAATCCGAGGAATCATCTCTATGATACACGCAGCTTGTTGACGAGGCTTTGCGATGCTTTGTGAGTATTCGTAATACTAGTACTAGCTGTAAATTATGGACGTAACTGAATATTATTTGGATCGAACAGATGTCATGTTCTAAATGGATACAAATACAGACATGAACAGGAGCGGTATATATTTTTTTGTTCTAGTTCCAAGGACACCTACAGTAGTCGAGTGTAAAGGTACATTATGCGTCAGAACTGTGATCCTGTGGCCACAAGCAAGCGTTCAGATATGAAGCCCACGGGCCAAGCTAACACCATTTTGTGTGATACATTTAATGTTTACAGTATTTGTGATATGCCAACAGTAGGAGTATTTTTATCTCTGATTTTTTATTTTTATTTTTTTAATAAGTCATTCATTTAAATAAAAGCCCTTTTGTTTTAAAAGCCCCTCTATTTCAGGTTTAAATATGCAAATACATTTACCAGTAGTGTCACTGGGTTACACTCCTACTGCAAACAAAATACTTTTGATGAGAAATGCAAATGAAAAGGCTGAGTGCTAACTTGAGAGTTTTTTTTTTTTCTTTTGTATTCAGAAAGAGCCTCTTAGAAGTCTGCCTCAGGCTTGCAGATGGATCTTTTTCTGAAGCTGTTCAAAATTCCTTATTGCTCTACAAAACCTTCCGTCTGATGCTCAAAAGGTGAACGATAGCACCAAAACATGATGACAGCCTTCTGGAGCTGCAAATTGTTTACTGGTGGGTACCTCGACAGTACAGTATAACCTGAAGTTATGATAGCTAAGCAGCGCAAAGCCACTGTCTGACGAAGTCACATACAGGAAATAAATAGGCTCTTTCACATTTGCTGCTTTTTTTATTTTAAAGCATCTATTCACAAGGTCGGCAGCATGGTGGTTTACTCGTTAGCACTGTTGCCTCACAGCAAGAAGCTTTGTTTATGGCGTTTCTCCCCGTGTTCTCCCCGTGCCTGGGTTTCCTCCTGGTGCTCTGGTTTCCTCCCACAGTAAAAAAAAAAAGACATGCAGATGAAAACAGGTCAAATTACTCTAAATTGCACATTGGCACAATGTGAGTGTGGTTGTTTGTCTCTCTGTGGTAACCCTGCCACAATAGATTGGTGACCTGCCAAAGGTGTATGCTCTGACATATACGCTGTTTGGTCAAAAGTATTTGGACACCTGACCATCAGACCCATATTTTGGCTGTTGAACGTCCCGTTCCAGATTTAGTCCCCCTTTGCTGTTACGCTCTTCTGATAAGGTTTTTCACTACATTTTGGAGCAATTTGCCCATTCATCCACGAGAGCATTACTGAGGTCAGGATGATGCTCTGATATCAGGTGAGGAGGCCTGGAGTGCAGTCAGTGTTTTAATTTAACCCAAATGTGTTTCGTGGAGTTGAAGTCAGGACTTGCCTTTTGTCCACACCATCCCTGGCAAATCATGTCTTCATGGGTCTCGCTTTGTGCACAGAGGCACTGTCATGCTCGAAAAGTTTTTTTTGTCCTGTAATTTCAGTGTAGAGAAACTGAAATGCTACAGCATACAAAGACATTGTATACAACTGTGTTGCTTCCAACTTTGTGGCAACAGTTTGGGAAAGACCCACGTAGGCGTAAGGTGTCCACAAACTTTTGACCAAAGAGCGTATCTTAGCCCTCCAGTCATAAAAATCGCAACCGGTCATCACTGTATATACATAAGATATTTACAGCTGAGTCTGATCATTTGTAAGTAAGCCATTGATCTGGTGAAGAGTCATCTGACCCTTCCTGATTTGGTATTAGAGATTTGAGAATCATCATTTGCAGAATCAGAAGACATGCCACATTAAGCAGTGTTGGGGTTTGATTTGTCCTCACCATGTGTGCTGGTTTAATGCACTGACTATGTGTGCAAAGCAATATCCTTTCAAAGACCTCAGAATTCTCAGCTACACCTAGAGGATACTAATGATTATTAACTGAATATCACTTATATTCACATGGTGAATCTAGTACATCACTAACTCAAATGATTTCCCGAAAGATATGTAAAACAAAGCCAGCCGGATATCTGCAAGGTGAAAGATAGCAATTATTATCTGTCAAAGTAAACCTATCAGTACAGAAAGTCTCAGCTCTGCCAGGCAGCCATCTCACCATCTCGCACAATTCACCGAATTACAGAAGATAAAGAGCAATAAATGAATAGATACTCATACGAATAGATATATTTATATAGAAGCTCCGATCCGAATGTTCGTTAGAGACCTTTTTCCAATCAAAAGGTGCAGTGCACCTAAAGACGATCTGAATATATCCGATTAAAAGCGACAGCCTTTCATTAGAGATAGCGATATGCTGTCTAGGTCACCATTAGAAAAAAAAAAACACCTAAACAAGCTCCTTAAAACAAGCTCCTTACTTTCTGCTCAAGTTGAACTTACTAAACAGAAATGTAATCATAAAAGGGTTAAGGATTATGGGCAGCATTTGGAAAATCAATTTGAGATCCATTATTGTAACACATACAGTATACATTACATAAGGCGAGTGATCATAGAGATTTCTGACCTCCGCATAATCCATTCTTAATAACTCTTGTAAAGTAAAAAATGTAACGCAGAAGCAGAAGAAAAAAATACTTTTTCTAACTTACATCAGCTGCCATCATGGCTGCTATTAGTCAGTTTTTTTATACAGTACAGCAGAGTGATGCGGCGCTGATTATTGTTTACACGCGGCTGTTAAAATGCTTTCTGGACCTGCTTTATGTTAAAACATCGTGAAATCTGACTCACTGTAGGTTTATGAATGCTTATAACACCGCAATGTCAATGTCAATGTGGCGCTCTGACATACCTAATTACTCTGGAGCTGGAAAGTCAGTAGGCCATGACATTCAAAAGAAAATATCATCATAGAACTTTATGAGAACAAAAATCTGACCTGATGGAATAAGCCTTTATAAATGTTTATGTCGGTTATGCAGTTCTATCTACGCCACCTTTGTGTAAATTGTTAAAAAAAAATCGTTGCTTTTACACTGTTACACTAGACAGACTTCACCATTGTTCATTAAATCTTTGATCAAATTATACAGTATGTAACATCTCAATAAAGACCTGTTCTTAAAATTTCATACTGTATATAAATGAAGGGAAGTCGCAAAAAAAAAAAAAAAAAAAAAATCATAAAATGTAGACTGTTTGGGCATTTTTGTTAGAGATCGAACAGACTGGCATGTAGTCTGTCTAAAATAAGCATGAGCATTATTGTGCCAGGAGTAAATTCATATTTTAATTAATCTTCAGTGATCAGGGTTATGGTAGAATCCCGGGAGTACTTTGAATGAAGCAGTAATATGGCTTAAATCCACCGGGCTTCATCTAGGGCTTCCAACAACAAGAACTACACAACTCCCCTTACAAAAAGAGCCATGTTTGACAGTTGACCTTACATGAGAGTTTTCTGCCGGGCTGAAAAAAAAATGCAGTCACTTCTATCCTGGCTATATTCTGATGAAGATAAAAAAAAAAAAAAAAAGCTCTTCCCTGTGTCTCTCTTATCTGAGAGCAATGTCAACCAAGGTCTTCCTGCACCTTATAAGATGGATGAGAATCCTTTGGAACATCTTTAGTATCTAATGCACAAGGCCTGTCCACACAGAGTGGATTTAAAGTTTAATACTGTACGTGAGGCTTTCACAGAACAAGGATAGAAACATACGGAGGGCAGGCTGGGAGTACTTGTAATCTTTCACTGCTATTCAAAACGTATTGCACTGTGGAATTTTTTTTATTGGTTACTAAACACTAAATGAGTCGCTGAACCTTAGCTAATTCTCATTATTCCTATTGATGTGTATAAGATGTTAGATTAGTACATCCTTGCAAGGTTAACTCGCCATTATTCTAGTATACATTTCCAAGCTATCCACATCTTTGCTATGCTTTTCTTTACCATTATCAACAATTTTGAAATGCATACTTGGATTATATACTGCTTTAATAGTCCAATAAATCCTTCACCCTGCCCAGTGAATTCAATGCCCTTCTTCAACTTTAACACAAGCCCACAGAACCAAAACACACTAAACCTATTTAATTGTCTCTCTCAAGGCCCCGAGTCTTGATAAGGATGGCTAAGCAGGCTCAAGGAAAGCAAGACTACAGTATCTAAACTCCTGCTTTGATAAGAGTTCTTGTGGTGAAAAGGAGGCTCATTTCATTTCACTTTCCACACTCTCTCTTCTCTGTGATAAATGCTACTCCTTCCTTTTTTTTCTTTTCCTACTTCTCTTGCCTCCTCCACTATACTGTAAGTGTCGGGACGGTTGTTTTAAAGAAGCTTATCAGGCTTCGTTTAATATCTTTCACCATTTCGAGGCTCCAGAAATCGAGAATTTTTTCAGACATATCACATATAGCCTACTATACCAGCGACCCTTAAACCTCAGGGTGGTCCTTTAGTTTTAAAGTGGTTTGTGTGTCACACTGGCATCTGCTCCATGTAATAAGAGTCGGTTTAATGAGCCTGGGGAAAATGTAAACAAGACGGGCTTGTTAATTTAGACGAATCTCTGGCTGTTTTCTCTGACTGGTTGCACGCAGTCACTTAATAGCTTTTGCTTAAACATTTTTTGGACTTAGAGTTCTGGACTGCTATTATTAAAGAAAATATGGCCAGTACCACAGTGCTTGAGTTTTGTACGCATGGTCAAATTTTGTTTTGCTTTGTTTTGTAGATTGACTGAGTATGTTTCAAAACCCATTGATTGGCTCCTGCCAAAGGGAGGATATTTCCTTCATGTGCTAATGGGTGGACATATTATTACATGTTAATAGCATAACCAACTCTGTAGGAAGTCCAATGCCATGGCAAAAATCTTAATTATTTACCATCTCTTAGCTACAGAGGTATGCTTTCCATGTGAATGTGGACAAAGTGACAAATTTGAATACATTTTATATACTGTGTGTGTGTGTGTGTGTGTATATATATATATGGTAGCTTGAAATGACTGTTAATGAACAGAATATTTGCATGTGTAGAAAATATGTAGAAAGGCCTATTATCAGTA
>JAOVYU010000034.1:8421547-8435462 GCA_025674565.1 Synodontis membranacea
TCTAAAAAAAAAAAAATATATATATATATATAGATATATATATATATATTGCTGCGAGTTGGAATACCACGTAACGCTTAAAACCAGCATACGGCATGCTACAGTATACTGTCGAGTCTTAAGATATATTTATCTGCCCAAACCAGATATGCCTACAGATGTAATCAATACACATTCTAGTTCCTATGAACGCTGATATAAAATCGCCCTGGATAAGGGCATGTGCCAAGTGCTATAAATGTAAATGTAAAATCTCAATTGTATAAGCCTGTTACAAAACTCTCAGCTGCTGTTTGCTGTTGTAGAAGCCACAGGCAACAGAATCACAGCTGAGACCCAAAGATCACACAACAAAAACTACGAATTTCAGCAGCATCCGGACGGTTGGATAGGCTTCAAATTAAAGAAAGATGTGTTGTATGGGTTTGCAAGGACAAATTTTCACACGGAGATTGCACAAGGGAATTAGATAAGAGAGAGAGAGGGGGGTGGAAAAAAGTGAGGGAGGAGGGATGGAGGGGTGTAACATCAAGGCTTGTATTATTTATTATGGTACATGCTGCCAAATTACAATGCAGCATTTCATCATTCACCCTCTGGCCTCTCTCTCTCTGTCGCAGGTAGCCCTGTCCTCAAAGACATTAATCACTGTCAAACAGCGACCAACCACCACCCGCCCCTCCTCTTCCTCTTCCTCTTCCTCTTCCTTCCCCATCGCTATACATTCTGGTAGATTTTCCATGCGGAGTACAGAAATTCCCTCGACGTATCTCTTATGCACAATTACCTCGACCTCGCGGGCATGAGAATGCTGGTGTTCCTGCTGTAAAAGAGTTCCTGTGGGACACCTTTCTCTTTTTTTTTCTATTGACTCCTCCTGTTACAGTTCAGAGGGCACTTTGATGTAGCGTATATTTTTTCACGGCTACAGTAAATGTACTTTCCAGTTCCGGTGACGGGTGATTCTCATATACTCATTTCTTTGAGACAGTCCTGACAGAGACATAGTGCAAATCAGTGACGCTTTCCCACCGAGGTCAGTCAGCCATGTTATTACTACATAAGGTAGAGAACGAGTGGCTGATTTATCGCCATACCTGTCAGCTCAATGCAGCAAAACAATAACCCCGAGAGCGGCAATCACCTGCACTGCAAAATACTCCGTACATTGATGTATTAAAAATAACCAAGAATGAAAAAAAAAGGGGGGAAGGAAAGAACTAATTGTCTTATGGTGGTGTTCTACAGTGTACATCGTTCAATAAATCTCGTAATCATCTTTAATTATTTAATTGAAGAATTTGGTGGAAAGTTATTTTCAGGTATAATTGTTGTGTACATGATGCGATGGACTGACTGATGGATCTGATGGATGGATGGATGGAATTCTCACTAGAAAATGTACCCAAATGTATCACTATGTATCCAGTATTTTTAGAAGTCTTCCATAGTGTATATTATATTTAATAGTCAGCATTCATTATTCTTTTACTGTATGTTTTCATATCCTTTACTACAGTATATAGTACCCAAACGCTGTAGTTCATTTTTTCATCCTTGACATTCTGTACTCTTTTTTGCTAATGGTCATGAAGCACGTTCTCATTTCATTACGGCCCGATCTGTGGATCGGCACTGTTGGACAGGTGTCGTCGCACCAGCCATTTGTGGAGTCATGCATTGTTCATTATCTCTTGTGTATCGTCATGGTCTAATTCGCTCTCAGCTTGATTAGTGTGCTCATTCATTTTGGTACAATCTATCTGGCAATCACTTATCCTGCCAGCCACCAGCACTAAAATCGTCTCACTGGGTGCTTTTTGTCTGCTATGTGATACCTCAGACCTTAAATCTGGACATGCAGAGAAAAAAAAACTGCTTGGCTTGATTATGTTCGTTCATGCCAATGTTCTTTCAACCTTGATGCATGATTTATTAGCAAAATCTTAATGACTGATTTGCATTCTGTTATAAAGCATCATTTCGATATTAAGATTCCCAAACGTTTGGGTTTTTTTTTTTTTTCTGTTTTTTTTTTTTCTCTTAGCTTTTACTTTCGCCTACTGCGGTGGCTGATTTCTGATCAAGTCCCTACAAAGCACACGGAGCCCAGATCCGCCATCAGCTCAGAATGGTAGAAAGGCAAAGAAGGCAGGATAATAAGGATGGAAAGGGAAGTGAAATCCACCTCCACCATTAAATAACAAACTGTAGAAGAAGCCCCATCTGTTGTTTTTGCATGGCTGCATACATAAACCACAGCTGGTGCTGAAAAGGCATGAGGACGAGACATAGCTTTGCCTTAAACTCTCCACACTGCTAACTCCCAACATCTCTGTGCTTCCACTGGATCATTTTGTGCAACTGGACTGGCTTGGTGTTTTTACGAAAGCTTTATTTAATCATTTGACATGCAAATACGCTTCAAATTCCACACAGTCAGTCCCGGTGCAACATGTGCCACAGTTTCAGAAATCGAAGAAGTCCTTTCCTGTACTTTGCACATCTCCAGTTCCTATAATGACATGGATATGCTTGAAAACCCCAAATTCTTCTCTAATGCCCAGAACGTCTTCTCACTTTGCCTTAGTTAAGTAAGCAATCTAAAAAAAAAAAAAAAAAAACTTGAACAGCAGTTCTGACTCAGATCATCTTACCATCTTACTGTATAGCAGTTTTTTTTTTTTTTTAGTCTAAGTGTCACCTTATTAAATTTTGTTGCCACGCAACCCAAGTAGACTAAATGGCTTCCCCCATTGCTTCCTCACCTGGAAACACAATTAGAGTGTGTTCTGAACCATACCAGGCCGGCGCTCTGGGGAACTGCAGATTTAAGTTAGACCTTGCACCATTCTTACCATTCTCTAGTTTGGTCTTTGCTTCAACAAATCTCTGGCTGGACTTAATAATGCACACCAGACCAGTGAGAACGAGTGTCATGAATAACTTTCCTGCTGACAGCAACTGATTGAAAATGCTACAGAGAGACAAACCAGCACTAAATTGACAGATTTCCTCCTCTTGTGTGGCCACTGCCTAAATCAAACCTTGGTGTACTGGGCAAAATCATATCTCCAGGCTCCTGACAGCTCCCAATTATCTCATTGATTCAGGAAGAGAGTGCATTTTGCCTGAGACAAACTGTCATTGCACTGAGCTTTTGGTCACTGCTGAGCCATAATAGCAGCTCCAGCTAGCCGAGATGCTCTGGTGACCTGAGCATGCAGTTACCTCCTGGATCCTACACTGCAGAGGTGCCTACTGATTAGGCACAAACTTGGAGCCAACCGAAAAAAGTCTCCTGTTATTTGTTTACACTAGGCTATACAAGTAGTTCCAGCTACATAAAAGTTCTGGCTTACAAAGTACAGTAAAGGACAGTACTAACATTACTGAGTTGCGACAGTTACCTTTTAATGTCTAACCATTAGTAACTTCATTTATTATTATTATTATTATTATTATTATTATTATTTGGTGTCTATAAATAAAATAATTGGTAATATTTTGTTTCACATTGGTGCTCATGTTACCATATTTAGTGCCAGTGGCACTGAAAAAAACAAGACCTGATTGTGATTTGTGATTATGTGAAAGGAGACTAAACGTATATGTCGCCGTCGTATCATTTTTACATTTTCTGTTTTGTAGTTGACTGTTTTACATTAAAAATCTGTTATTATGCATGCAATATCTATCGGATAAGCTGCAACAGAGCGTCTGCTACAGAAGCCGCTATCGTTTGTATTTATAAAAAAAAAAAAAAAAAAAAAAAAAACTGTCATTGCTGATGTCGTGGGTTTTTTTTTTTTTTTTTTTTTTTGCATACGCAAGTATTTTTTGAGTGATTGGTTAGAGCCACTCGAAACACTTTTCCAGACCACAGTCCACGCGTGGTGATGACTCTTGCTGTTCATCACAATTACTGTAGACACACGGGCTCAACCTTTCCTTAACTACATGCAAATAATGACTTTAACCTCATCCCACATGCTAGATTTCATAGAGACGAAACAGACAGCAGAGTCAGTATCACACCTCATAATGTCTAACTGGTTCGGTCGTACAGCTCACATGTTGACTCACAAGCTGGCTTTTATGTTTATGAGACAGCTGTTGTTTACTGTTTACTGGACAGCTGGGTCTTACTGCCTGTGTCAAAACTCTTGATGACTTTGTCCACCATTGGGGAAAATATGCCAGTCTCCATAATCGACTCTGAGTTGTTGCCGCGTAGTGCCTGATGAAAAAGATTTGTCCTTCCGCTTACTCTGAGACTCTGTTCGACAGGTATTAATATCAGTCTTCGGGTCCGTAGAATATAAATTCATATTAGCATTGTAACAACAATCTGAACATGTACCCGCAGCTTTTATATGTTTAGTGCTCCAAATGTCAAATAGTTGCCTTTAAATAAATAAATAAATAAATAAATAAGAAATAGCACTAAGCACTAAGCAAGTGAAAATCCGGGCAAGAGACAGAAATACCAGCACTATCAGCACGCTATGTGAATTCTGGCTTTGGCACGTCATAATCGGTCCCAAGTGAAAAATAAGCTCGGATGGGACAATTTCTTTGTACACTATTTCCACTCGTGCAGTTATCGTTTTGTTTGTACCCACTTATAATGTGTAATTATAACTGGTAGCCTGATTTTAAGAGCCACAACTCTGACCAGGCAGTTACAAATGATGAATGAAGGAACGGTACAACAGCATTGCACAGCTCATGAATTTCATATCTGACAACTCACTTACTGTATAATGGCATGAAAGATAAAAAAAAAAAAAGAACTCCCGCTCACATGACTTTTTTTTTTTTTTTGCTATGTTCTCCTATGGATGCACACCTCTCGCCATAATCAGATGCACTAAGAATCTTTCTGGCAAGCTTGTGCTAAATAAATGAATGAATGAATGAATGAATGAATGAACAGTGCGTCTCCTATTCATATCTGTATTAGTATTCAATTATATAATTCCGTAAAGGCATTACAGTAATCATTCAAAGCAGGACAGAATTACCATATTTTCCAGTTGTCCAAAAGTCATATTTTATTTAAGGCTTGCCATTTATTAAAGCAATATTGCAATAATGTCCATTTCCAGGTATATAATATAATATAACCGTATTGCATATGCTAGAGAAAACCTTTACGTTTTGAGAGTAATAACTCGTCTCTACACACAGATGTTACTCTCTACAGTTGATGTATAGACAAACCACATTTTAAGCAGCAATTATAAAGACCAGTGGGTGGTGGGGTAGAGAAAAGTCTTTGCATATTAACTCAATCTGGGATCTTTTATTATGTGCAAAGACGACACTAACTAGCTGATAGAGCAAAGTTACTCTTGTTATCGATTGTGCATGATTTCTGCACGTTGTTAAGCTTGTATCTAGATGCCCTCTGAACAGTAAAGAAATAGTGTCAACAAGCAATAAAAAGCACATTTGATTTAAAACATTTCTATGCAACAACACCATTAGTTTTTATGTCCATTAGGGGCCTGATAATGATGGCCGTAAGTGCACACGCGCTAATTTGTGTACAAGGATTCAGAACGTTAGCGTATAAACATGACTCCTCTAAACGTGCACCATTAACTGCTTGGCTTTTTTTTTTCCTGCTTCAGTTTCATGGCCTGTTGTACATTTGTTTTAACTTGCACAAATGCCACTATTAGATCCTAATTTAGCCACAGCTGACACAGAATAATTTAAGAACGTCCCATGATGCGCGCTGGACCCTGACTATAACCCTGATCATTGTTCTCGGAGAAAGTAAACACGCTGGCTGTTTTTGTCCCGAGGAAAAAGGAGACAAGGATCCAACTGCTATAACTCAGAGCTAATATTTTTGCCAGTAATGAAAGGCTTGCGAGTATTGTTTCTTCAACAGTCCATGTCGGTGCCTTGTCATGTATACGAACTACACGCCTAACACAGTGACACTATCGGTGTGTGATTCGAACATGAAGTCTGTGTGGCCTGAATCTGAACTTTACCACTGGAAAAACACATGGAGGAAAAGACATTCATCTCGACTAGGCATGTGCAGGTTGTTTAATCCTGCTTTTGCAGTTATTATTTTTGCTTAGTGACATTGCCTAATGAATTTCATTGGTTCCGTTTCCTAAAATGTAAACAATCTAGTAGCCTAATTTAAAGCCCCACGACTCTGACCGCAAAGGAGTTCTAAGGATGGATGTTAAACAGCGTGCTCTTTGTCACTTGTGCCTCCAGTTTGCACAACCTTTTTGTCGCACCCATGGGATCCCAATCCTTGTCCCAGTTCGGTTTCAACCAGACGCACCGTGCACCTTTCTGACAGAAAACCAATATATAGGTGCGTATATGCATTTGTGTCTTTTTTCGAACAAATGATCTGTTCATTCTGAATCACGTATTCATATTCAGTTGCATCCCTAATGTACGTGGAACTCTTATGTAGCGTTAGAAAGTTTATAAAAAGTCACTCAGTTCATAAAATTTGTGTGTACGTGAATTCAAGAACAATCTGTTTTATATTCCGGCTTTCCAACGGAGAAAATCGATTATAATAACCACACACATTTGGCACCTGAGTGCATTAGGAATAATTCATGACTGACAAGGATAACACATTTGCTCTTAATTTTCCAGCGCCGGCTAACAAGACGACAGCTATTATACAAGAGGTCTGAATGTTTGATTTAGCATTATGAACAAAAAGGCTTCCACCAGAATCAATAACATTTGCATAAAATGCTTTATAATGAGCTCACGGGTCTGCTCTCACCTTGACAGAGATTTTGCCTTCATCCTTTGGCAGATGTGCAGCCAAGAACCAGTCTCCAGGGAGAGGGCTGGTAACGTTGAACACCCCAGTGGTACGGTTGGGCAGCGTCCACGTCAGCGTGACGGCGAAGGACCCTGGGACGATGGTGTCCTTCGGGAAATGGGTGTTCAATGGGTTGATGACCGGCGGGGCTCCCGACCTGAAGTACCTGCCAACCAGAGTGGACACATTTAATGCGTGGAGGAGAACAGACAGGAAGTGACGGTGACTAATATGAGTCGCTGTTTAGTTCTACCTAAAGTTTTGATTTACTAAAATTATAGCTGTGCTCATCTCATTACTGTTTTCATAAATCAAACAGGCAATAAGCTCAGCACTTTTAATTAGATTTGGGTGAGCAAGCAACACTGTGTGTGTGTGTGTGTGTGTGTGTGAGAGAGAGAGAGAGAGAGAGAGAGAGAGAGAGAGAGAGAGAGAGAGAGAGAGAGAGAAAACGGAAAAAAGCACAATTCAAAACATGTTCCAATTTCTCTCCCTTTTACAG
Source organism: Synodontis membranacea (assembly GCA_025674565.1). Classification (NCBI taxonomy): domain Eukaryota; kingdom Metazoa; phylum Chordata; class Actinopteri; order Siluriformes; family Mochokidae; genus Synodontis; species Synodontis membranacea. The sequence goes on from JAOVYU010000034.1 coordinate 8,428,876, forward strand.
GAAGTTAAACAAAGCATTGTGACTAATACTAAATTATGCATGAACTAAACGGAAATGTAAGATAAATATTCCAACATTGTGCTACTCTGAATGTCTTGAGGAACGGTGCGGAATTCAGTGGGTATTCAAGTGGAACAATGCTTTCGCTATGCCGTAATCTCAGCCAAAGCGGTGCAAAACGATGCAAATCAATGAGTGGAATGTTTGTGGGTTTTCCGAGTCCTTTTGTTATTTATTTTATTTTATTTTTTTTATGTGAGAGACAGAGGGCTAAAATGGTGCCTTTGTCCTTCAGTGCTGCCATTCAAGATTAAAAAGAGGTCTGACAGCGGGAATCTGCCACGGATCATATGACATGAAAGCCTGCACCTCCCGTGATTTCTTTGGCTTGGCCCACTGAGCCGGGATCCTGTAGTATGTCAATTGGAATCCTGGCAGGCTTCAAACGCAAAACGCTCTCGTGAATAGGAATCACGGTAACAGCTGACAATTGCTTTCGCGCTCTCGTTTTTATTTTTATACTACGGAGGAGACTGAATGAAGTAGCGAAGCGGCGGACCTAAGATAAACAGTGTGTGTGTGTGTGTGTGTGTGTGTGTGTGTGTGTGTGTGCGCACACTGAGTGATAGGAATGTACACTTATTATCTGTGTGTACCTTGCCCTCAGTGAGTAGGTGTGTGCTCTCTACTGTGCTTCTCAACTCCATGAATATTTAACAATACAAGTCCATGTGCAAATGCAGCAGCAGATTGTTATGATATCCTCATGCATACCTTCTTCAAGAGGACCACCGTGGATGTAGTGGGTTCCCCCCCTCCCCCCCTCTCTTCTTGTCCCAAAATGACACCAGCCCAGAGCGGTATGGTGTTTAGATCTCGCTGGGTCTTTGGCAGATAATAACTCAAACTGCAACTTGTAGGGTTGTTCGAAAACTCATACCACGCTACCTCCTTCTCTCTGTGCACCCGAGGAGCTCGTATGTCTGGAGCATGTCAGTGCAGAGAGGCTTTTGTATTTGTGGCTTACAGGTTTATTTTCATCCCTGTGTGAAAAGACTGTGACTGAGCAGGCCAAAGTGGGCCGTGTGTGTTTACTTTAGTCATTACTAAACACGTCTTATTTTCAGCGCGATTGGGATACGGTACCTGGTGATTAAGCAAGTTCAAGGTACTACGAAAAGGAGAAACCTTTCAAAGCATTGTTTTTTTTGTACTTGAGTGTATTCTAAAACGAAAGGAGCCCGATTACCCATGGGTCAGGTACGTATCTCACACTACAAGTGTGCATCTTAATGAGAAAATTAAAACGTGCATCATTTTGGACACGCGACACCCACTGAGCACCGCTATTAGAATCATTTTATAAATCAGAAATAGGCACGATAAAATTCAGCAAAGCCCAATCTGACTCACACCCATTGTGAAACTGACGCGTAATCTCATAAAAGTGGGTAAAGAGGATTTCCCAGAACTCCGCGCTGAAATAATTCCGTATCATTAAAACGAACAAGAATTATAATTGCATATAAACGCCGAGGACCACCGGTGTAATGTTAGCTTCGGATATTTTTTTCTTTTTTTTTTCAGGAGGCACACACTTACTGATGTCTGTCAAATAGACTAGCAAATTACTATAATCACCTAAACACCTAATCACACACACAAAGACAGTCTTTGGGGTAGACATCATCCATGTGTTCCGTCTAATTTTGCAGCCCTATCAATGTGGGCCATGGATAAAAAAAAGATCACAAAAAAAAATGAATGTGAGGACAGATCGGAATTTCAGCTTTCCTTCCCGGACAGTTCCGTCTAGATATGTTAAACAACTCAGAACATGCTACCTTTGGTGGCAGACCACCCGATATTTAGGCGAGCAAAAGTATAGGAACAGATAGTGAAAGTTTATGACACTTAATATTTAGCTGCTTGCCAATCCAGCTGGCTGACATCACCCCGAAACGTCACTGACAAGTTGGCAGCGTGTTTAGGTTATTGTCTTTCAGCATGATGAATTTCCTCTGAATTAGATTGGATGCCTTTCTCTGTAATCTGCCGGACAGACTGCTGCTGTTTTCCTTGGCCAAGCTGTTCGATGTCTGGTTGTTCGTATACCAGTGGTTCCTCGCTTTTGTTCAGGACATTCGAAATTGTTGTATCAGCTATTCCTTGTGCTTGTGCAATGGCTTCAATCGAAAGATGGATTTTCAATCTTTCCTCATCTTCAGAAAGACTTTCTTTTCTCCCACACCTCTCGGGCTGTTGGCTTATCCTTTAATAACAACAAATGCGGTCTTACAGTAGGTGAAACCCAAGGCTCAAACCAAGAGCAGCGTTTCAGAGCAACCATTCTAACAGAGCGCAACTGTGGAACAAGAAGTCGGCTGTTCCAATATTTTTGATCACTGGAGAGTGGGTGGGTTCAAACGTAAGGTTCAAACGTAAGGTTCAAACATAAGGTGCCATGTTATAAGCTGTTTAACGTCTTCAGGCGTCAGTTCCGATCTATCGTCTTATATTGATTTCAGTACATAGCAAAAGCAACAGAACTGACCTTGTCGTTACTACACATTTGAATGTTACTGAAAGCATTAGGGAAAACTTTACTTGAAAGAAATGCATCAGTCTGAAGCAGTAATACTGTAATACTGTGACTTAATAAAGGACTGTGTTTGTAAAAACAAAAAAAAAAAGTGTGTGTGGAAACAAACCAGCACATTTTACCATGTAAAGTTTGGGGTGTTTCTTTTTAAAGGTGCAAAATATAGGGTGGTGTTAAATCACGTTGATTAACACCCATTGTGTGATTTATCACAGCCTAAATGGCACTTCCAGGATAACGATTGCATGTGTAAATGAATACACCTGAAGAGTATGTATTTAATGTGCAGTTTAAGGAAGTGCTGTAAAACCATTTAATGATTATCTATAAATTATAACATATTATATAATACACACACAAACACACACACACACACACACACACACACACACACAGTGTGTCTATTAAATAACAAGACGGAGCAACATGTAAGAAAACATGTGGAACACAGGCTGATGAAGTTCAAGGCCATGTTAATTGTTTTCTTTGATAGTAATGGCATAATTATGGAGAACTGGGTTCCCGATGTAGCAGTGAACCGACAACATTATAAAAAAAAAGATTCTCAAAACTGCAAGAACTGGTCAGAAGAAAGAGGCAACAGATTTGGGGAAAATGGTATAATCCTTCATCAGCTTCATCAGCACACACACAATGCTCTCGGTGAAGTAATTTTTTTTTCACACAGTGTTTGAACACCCTCCCTATTTGCCTGATCTAGCACCATGCGACTTTTTTATTTTAACTAAACGCTATAAAGGTGTAACGTGCCTGTAATGCGGATTTTCTCTCTGAAAGTGCACGTGGAACCAAGCTACCAACTTTCAGAATCATTCCCGTGGCATTCAGACACCTTAGAAGATTAGAACGATTCATATTCAAACATCTTGCCAGCTCTCCGGACGGTTGTGTCGCATCTTCGTCCAACAGTCTCTGTAGCTCTTTGTCTTCTGTTTCCTTTGGTCTACCACTTCTTGGCTTATCATTTAGCTCGGATTCGTTGAACCAGTTCTAGACCGCAGAAATGCCGATTGCAGCGTTGCCATAGATGCACACGTCACCTCTTGCTTCCGTCGAGATTTTTCCACTATTTCAAAAGAATAGGAGGCAATGACAAACGTGAATCTTGCTGGGTTCCATGCCTGATTGATAAACTACCTAAATCACATGCTTTTACGGGGAGTTTTGACAATGAATGAAAGATATTTGCTAGGCCACAAACTTATGGAGAGATAGATTCCAGGTACAACAATTGAACAACAACAACAACTGTCCAAAAAAAGTGCAATTCAAGGAACAACTAAGAAACTGAGCAGGACCCTATACATATCCATTTAAACATTTTTTTCTACCCATTAATCAACCTCATACTTTAAAGCAAATAATATATCCAGAAACCTATAAAATGGTTATTTCCCTTCAACTCCTTATTATGCAATTTACAAATCATAAACTAAAACTTTTGCCATTCTTAGTAAATTAGGGACTAAAGTTAGTGTATAGCCCTTTCTTAATAATCAATTCAACGCTTTGCTTTAATGCATAATTAGCCCAAATCAGCAGTTTCTGATCTAGTAGCCAGTTAAATAAGATATTTTTTTTTAAATAGGTCTGCTCGTATTTGCTTCACTGGTTATCTGGACCCTGGTGGAGCTGACACCAGCTGTGCCCCGGCATTCTGATGATGAAGCACTTATTTATGCTGCCGCGTCCTGCTCCATATTAAGGGTACTCAGCTCTCCCCCCTGTAGGATCCAGCTGGCTCGCTGCTGTGCCTCCTCCTTATGTTCATATATTAAGTCTTATCCATGCACCCACACCCTGCAGTGGAAGTTAAATCATTCAAAATACTCTGAGACAAAAAAAAAAACAAATTTAACTTCAGCAATGTCCAGGGGCTAATCAGATACCAAGGTGCTGCTTTTCTATATTGTCTCGCTTTTATCAACAAACGGTTGTCAATTCTTCTGGGATTCGTGCACTACTGGATGGCCGGAGACTTGCTCCAAATCCCCAGCTTCATTATCAGATGCAGGTCGTGTCAGTGTCTGTTATGAGCCAGTTAGCACTACCCGTTTTTAATACGGCACATTATTGTGACATCCATCAAATGTCGGACATGTTGGACAAAGCCTTCGGTCAATATGACCGGGGATGCGTTTTACAGAAAATGATGAATCTTATTGTATAACAGACAACTTAATCAGAGGCTTTTGAACATGTTTTGCCATTGCCATTGCCAAAAAAAAAAAAAGCTGAAATAAATAGAGCCGTAGCGAAAGGTTCAAAGTGCTCCTTTGCTGACTCCTCCCCAGCTCGATTGCGGCGAGAAGCAGAACAAGTCAATTGACGAAAAAATCAATTCAAAGTCTGCGGGAAACCTGTTTACATGGATCAGCAACTGAGACAGTAAACAGTCAATAAACAGTATTTTTTTAAATAGCAGATGATAAATGTAAGCATAATCAAATAGAAATTACACTGGAAAGCAAAGAAGACAAGGGAGGTGCAAGAAAGAGAGGAACACGTTATATTATTTTCTAAATGATAGGCTGTCATGCATGAGGGGGGAAAAATGAAGTTTAAAAGAGATTGTTTATGGATGTTTCACAGTCAAACTAGCAATGATTTCCACAAACTAAATGCTGAATAGAATATTATTATTATTATTATTATTATTATTATTATTGTTGTTGTTGTTGTTGTTGCTGCTGTAATATTAGAGTTATAGAAACATTTTATCTGCAACCAGAGCTTGCTTGTTTGTCTGTTTGTTTGTTTGTTTTTGCTATGCAGAAGTTACGTGGAGCTAGTTACAGCACAACTCTGTTACTGTTCCGCTAGTTTTCAAATGAAGACGGCATTTTGAGAAGTGATGACGATCAGCACCGTTTTCAGATAAAGGTGTTACTTCATTCAAACCAGCACCACGTTTGTGCGAAATTCCACCGTCATTTTCTTCATCACTATTTTTTATTTTTTTTTATTTACATTGTCGTTATAATTAATCATGAAATAAAAGGTCATCAACAAATATTTTTCGTCCAGAATTTTGGATTAGCAAGCTGGAATCCCTCACTTCCTAACTGCAGTCAGGAACATGAAACAGGGAAGGAAATATTATAAATACGCTACTAATATAAACTATCGCTGAAGGAGATTTCCGCTGGCTGTAAAGTAGGTTGTCTGCCCAAGCCAGTTATTTCATCTCGTCTTTACTTCTCAGGACATAACGAACAGAGATTGGACTGTAATTTTCATTTTCAAATATTGTTTGCAATTATGCTGTCGTTATAATTTAGTCATGGAATAAAAGGTCATCGACAAATGATCGATTTATTTGACTTGCGGGCAAAATTTCATTTACGAAATGAGCACCGAACACTGTGACCAAGGTATTTCGAACAAAAATGAATAAACTACACTTTTCTTTAGGATGTGCAGACTTATATAGGTTACTAATTATGTGTGGTGCCAGGAAATAGACATGGAGAGCAACTCCACGTGCACCGCGTAGCAGGCCACGACAAATTCCCTCCCCTTTACGGTGTGTATTTGATCACACCACAGCTTTGGGACAAGCAGACCCCGTTTCCACTCCTGGTGTAAAATGATCGGCGTATGAGCTTAATTGCTTAATTAGTAAAGACCTGCTATACAATTAGAGTTGATTATTTTGTTAGGAGAAACATCTTTGTTGCTTCAGACTTTTTGAACTACACTATATAGAAATAAAGAGGCGCCCTGTGAATAATGAATGGGTCAGGTTAGTTTACAAATGAGTTTATGTGATGCGTTGGTTAAAACGAGTTTGGAGGAATGCTCGTTAATTCGAGGATTCTCTTAAGATGGAGTTAACGAAGCGTCACAAAACTTTCGTGGGATGCAGCCAAGAGCGGCTGACACAGCACCACACATTCTGAAAGGTTAAATAAAGAGACTAGAGAGAGCCCAGAATAGGTTTAAAGTAAAAATAAATAAATAA
>JAOVYU010000034.1:8514156-8529709 GCA_025674565.1 Synodontis membranacea
ATATAATGCCAATAAGATTATATATTATATAAGAATATATATATTCTTATTGGCATTCAAATTCCCTATTTTCTTTAAAGCCTCTAGATACCAGTGAAGTAGTGTTAAAAGACAATTTTACACTAAATTCAATTCAAACCTCTGTGGCAGACTGTCTCAGACTGACTGTCACAGCTTTGGAAAGATCTGCATCTGGAAGGATACCAGCTCCATGGCTTCGTGTTGTGCGAAATTACATTTTCATGCATTTCTGAACCCTTTGCTAAGACTGAGTCACGAATACATAAGGAATTAAAAGTGATGACTTTTAAATTATAGATTTTCCCTGAAATTGAGCAAACACTAAGGGTAATGGCGAAACCTCAAGGTTAGTCAGAGGAAGAGAAACTCGTGTGACGTGGCTCACTTGGCAGAGGCAGAAGCATGTTTTACTGGAGATCAGATGCTTTTCGGTGACTCATGTCAGAATCCTTGGAATTTGTTCTTCCAATAAATGGTCCTAAATCCTAAATACCTGAATCTCTCCCTGACATTACAGGCATATAAAGAAGAATTAAATCTACCCCTAACCCCCAAAAGCAGCTGCTTCCTGTAATGAAAAATATCCATTGGCTTTAATGATCCTCACGGGTTCATTTTGCTCTGTTGATGGTTAAATCTAGCTGAAACTTCGAAACTTGTTACTCTATACATGTTTAGAAAAAGAGTCTTTTTTTTTCTTCTTGCATACATATTCTACATTCACTTCACATAGCCTATAGGTGGCTTTAATGCAATTTTCTATTTTGGTGATCTTTTGTGATCAATGCTGGCATGATGGGTTTCCACAATGGGTTTTACAAGTGTGTTCTCGCAAAAATGGCAGAATTCACAGTGGAACTAAGCTTTTTGGATATAAGCCATGTATGTAATAGTTATAGCAGGACAAATGTGAAAAAAAAATATATATATTTTTTTATTGTTTTCTGTCTTAAAGTATAGATGTGAAATGAAAGTCTTAGTGTACACACACACACACACACAAAAAAAAGAAGAAATCATTTAAAAATGTAACACTTTCATGTGCAGCAGTCAAGATTATACAAGATTGGAGTCCTGGTGGTCAAGTAGATGAAGTACAACAACACCAATATTTTTCCCCCCTCTTGATCCACCGCCCATTCATATCCATGTACCTAAAACTAAACCGCTCAAATCTGTGGTGTACAGTGATTTGAATGAGTTAGTATTAGCAAGGACTGTTACAGCAAACGGTAATTCAGTGTCATTCATCTTAGAACAGCGTTTATTCAAGTTTCACTACATTTGCTGTTATTAAGATTTTTTTGCTCATTGTGAAAATTATATCTGGCAGCTCTGGGCAAAATGAATTACTCCATTTTTTTTCCCCTTTTCAAACAGATTGAGATGGGGCAGAGTGAATGAGGTGTTAGGGAGTGTCTGCAAAAACAATGGGTAGCGGTAGCTCAGTGGTTAAGACACTGGCCTATTGACCGGAAGGTCGTGAGTTCAAATCCTAGTACCATCATGCAGCCACTGCTGGGCCCTTGAGCAAGGCCCTTAACTCACAACTGCTCCGTTGTATGAAATGTGATATATGTAAGTTGCTCTGGATAAGGGTGTCTGCCAAATGACATAAATGTAAATGTTTTCTCAGCTAGATAAAAAAAAAAAAGCACTGGCATTTATTCAATTGATTAAAGAAGCATATTTGATCATGTTGTACAGATTATTTTGCAGGTTATTTACTGTACAAGTACAAGAAGGTGAAAAATCAACTATTGCATCTTTAATATGTATAGAGGGCAAATACTTTTCTGTCTCATTAACTACATTTGGAAAATCTACATTAAACATTATCTAACGCAGTCTTACTAAGTGAAGAGGACTTTATGGTCATGTAGAATGCCAATCCTTTCAATGTATAATCAGACTGACCACCAGAAGCGTGATAAACCCATTCCTCTGGACTATGAATAAGACCTATTATTGCCAGCTGGTCCTGAAAAAGGCTCTGACATTAATCCATCCACAAACAATTCAACAGCCCAAAATGAGTGGGTGGCTGCTAACATTTCCTGAATCAAAAGTACTGTGATTAGGTGTTTGGATGGTCCGACATAGATTACCGGGAGCGTCTTATATAATTTTCACACTAGCTAAACAATGCTGGCAGTGACAGACTGGCTGAGTGAATGAATGAACCGAACAGAAAGCACTTTTTTTTATACCATGCTGAAACAGTATACTGTATATTCTTTACCAATGAAAAAGACGACACGAAGTGAAGCTTGAAATTTTGTTTTTGTTTGAATGATCTATGTCATTGATAGCTGGGATAATATGTACGTCTTTGTTGAGATCAAAAAGTGAGACGGAGAAGAAAAACCTAGGAAAGTTTACAACATTTTTGTCTACGTAAGCACGTACAGTATTTGTGTAGCTGTAAGTAAGGATGACTGGTTTGAATTATGAGTAACGATCCCCTGAATTCTTGCTGCTCATTTAGTTCTTGTAAACACAGTCTCATGTAGGTACACTTTTAAATGCAGGCAGTATTTTTACCTTCCTACCCCCAAGTTAGCGTTGTTGTCTAATATTTCAGGGCTTCGTTTTATATCCCTGCACGGGTTGGTGTGTGCTCCTCGTTACAGCATTTGTCTTGGCCTTGGCTGCTTTGTCTCCAAGGACAGTAACAAGTTCCATATGTGAGGCTTTAAGCTGACTCTCCCCCCACAAAAGCACAGAAAATGTTGTGCTTGATTTGGCGAAAGCAACTGAGCACCATGGTGCACCTCGTTTAGTATGCAACAAGGCCACCTCTGTTATGCGCTGGGCAACAGGCCAGACTTTCCCACCTAATGCACTAATACAGCTGCTGGCTGAGTGTGAAAAAGGTACTTTGGTCGTGTTTAGGCAGCATTGTTTTGGTGAGACTCGCGCACCACCAAGTGCTTAGAGTCATTTGTGCTTGCATCCTAAGCCAGGACTTTGACCCACACTTCAAGGAAAAAAGGCTATTGGTTTCCTCTTTCCAACATGAAAAAGAAAACAGAGAGTAAGTCTGAAGATCTTCAGTTTCTTAATCGCTTGCAGAGGGGGAGAACCCCTCGGTCAACATGGGGGTGGACAAAAGAACATTAAGCCTTTGGCATGTTTGTTGTTGTGTTTGTAGAAGGAGAAAGAGAAGTGAAGCCTGAAGCATTCCTCAGCCTCTCGGCACAAGCTCTGGGTTGTTTGTTGTCCACTTGGGAGGTGGCTTTTGCAGAGGAGAAAGAGGACAATCAAAGGGAAGAGGGTGTTGGCATGCACTGCCATCAAAATGCCAGAAACTTTCAACATTTAACTGTTGACTTAAGTATAAACTGTAAAATATCTTAAACAAGGCGGAAATTAAAGGCAGCACTGCATTCCATGCACATTATTCACTACATGACAAGCACAAAGATCCTTCTCTTGATTGTACATTTTCGTATTTTCTATCAGGAAATAGTTTTATGATCAATCCTACATTTAATGGCAACCTTGGACAAAAATTTTATGTATCGAATAAACATTACAAACAATGGTTCGAAATTTTCAACTCAAATTGGAGAAAGCTGAAGATTATATATACCTTTCTTTGATGGAATCATTCTGAATGTATTTAATATAAATGCATACAAATGGTTATTTTCAAAACCAAATCATGTGTACTGTGAAAGAGAATAGATGAATGCTGATCTCATGTAAAATATCATTAAGTGTAATCAAAACTTCCAAAATCAAGATCGGTTAAAAAACATTAGTAGGAACTGGACACATATGCATATTGACCCTACACACAAAGTAGATGACGAGGCAGGAAAAAAACGAAAAACAACCAAAGAAAGTTTAATTGATACTTGTGGTGGGAAATCAACGTCACCTTCATAGCAATTATTTGGTTGTAATAGTTGCATGAAGGAAGCCCTTTACCAAAAGTCACTGGAATCATGTGTTGTGGTCAGGTTGGCCTTAAACCCCATTGACTTCACATCAGCCTTAAACAAGTCCCAAACTTCACTGTAAAATATGATGGTAGTTCATTAATTCTGTGGTCCAGTGACTCTAACTACAATTACAATAAATTGTGCTAAAATCTAGCTAATTACAATAGCTAGATTTTAGCACAAAACCTGGTTGCCTGTGCCAGGAGGTTACAATGGATAAACCTTTCAACACCACAATTATGTCCAAGTTTATCTCCAAATCAACACAGAAACAAAATCAATATGGTCATCAAAGGTCTTTTCACCATATGTGGCCCACATTAAAAGAACTGAACTCAGTCCGTTTAAGTGGACCAGAAAGCAGACTGAGAAAAAGAGAACTCAGATCTCTTTGCATTCACACTGTTCCTGGTCTTGAAAGTGCACTCAGTTCACTTGCTGGTTCTTTTCAGCTCTTATGAGGCCTTAGTTCTCACTGGTTTCTTTTGGACTGAGACCAATTTGTGGAAAATCTCTTCTGGGGCAGGATGGCTACACCCACATTTGTAGTTCATACTAGTATTACACAATAATAAAGAAAGACAAAATCGAATTTTCCAAATAACCTTCTTCTGCCATTGTTTTTAGGTCCTGTCGAACCCCTTGGCCTTAATTTTTTTCAAAAAACTGTTCTAACATTTTAGCATTTTTGAACGAGTTTAGCATTTTTGAATGAATCTCAACTCCAAGTTGTACATTTTAGAATTCAGCTCAGCTGAAACATCACCTGACCAATGTGGAAGAAAACACGGTGGTCAAAATGGTTGTAAAAAGCAATTACGTTTGAGAAGTGTGCTGGGCGTGCTTTGCATTTACAATACGTCAACATTCAAAACCACAAAGAAGACTTGAAACTAGCCATACTCAGACCACCTCCCGAGATGGTATGATTTTGGCCTGCTTTTTAGGGTCTGAGTTAATTTGAAGCCTTCACATATGGCCCAGATAGAGGGGGGAGTCCACTTAAAATGGCTGAAACAAGCTGAGTGTGAAAATACCTTATGTCTTCAGATTTGAAGCCAATTTAAAAAAAAAAAAAAAAGAAAGAAAAAAAGAAACAAGCCAGTTCGTGATTTTGTGAGGCAATACAGAAAGTGTCACGAAAGCCACCGCATTTTGTTGTGTAGTTAAAACCTGTTAATTAGCAAAGCCAGAGGAAATGAGTTTGTGACAGGAAGAGTGCCAAAGCTTTTCTAACTATTGTTCAGACAGAACATTGTGTCGCTCCGAACCCTTACTTGAATTGTTGCTTAAGTACAAGCCAGACTTGTTCTCGGCTGACCAGTTCCCTGACCGGGGTGACTCTCGGAACATTAAGTATTGACATCGTGATGAAGTCAGAGCTGCCACAACCTTTGCGTCATAGCAAAAATAGCAAACAGTACAGTACCTTAGAGAAAACATAAATATGGAATAGCAAACAGACACAGACAAACACAGGACAAAATTATATTGCAAATCATTGCAACTTTCAGTCCTGTGTAGCCTGGGCAACCACTTGAGCGGTATTGTAAAAACGCATGACAAATCCGAATATATGACAATATATTTAACCTTAACGAACAGTTTGCGTTCGTATAATGTAGATATCACACAGCAGGACCATTAGTTCTGTAAAGTACTTTTTTCCTCTAATGATTACAACAACCCATTAGAATGGAACAAAATGTTTCAGGAGTTATGGGAAATATTTGTTTTCTTAGCTCTTTCCAAGACTACAGGGAGAGAACATCTGTGCCTGATGGATGTGAAAAACACCGCCAGGAATGAGCCACGGAGCTACAAAGAGACGAGTCAGCAAGCAGATTTTCAGGAAAGGAACCCACTGAGAGAACAACTCCCCATCCAATGAGAGAGAGAGACGGAGAGAAAAAGTGCGAGAGAGAGAGTGAGAGGCGTGTGTTCCTCAGACTTTCATTGTGCAATTCTATGCAGCTTGAGTGACGACAATTGTAGTGGAGAGGATATGATGTAAGCAGTTGGTCTTTGCAGTTCGCTGACCTTTTAATACAGTTCGTATCCTGAGTCCTGAGCAGAACATATGGAGAGGGTTATGACCAGTGTGTGTTGGTTTTTAGTTCCATTCTTTGAGATTTCATTCATGTAGTAACATTCTAAATGTATTCTTTCGTCCGTCTGCAGTAACACGGTAACACTTTACACAGGTCAGGGTCGTGGTGGATCTTCACGATTCAAACATAACCCTAAGTCCAGGGCATTTTGGAATCCTACTATGAGACACTAGAGCAAAGGTTCACACAATCTCCGGGCCTCAGACCCAACGTTTGTGCACAATTTGCCGATTAGCAGGCCCTGCTAGTTTCAATGAATCTCAGAAAAGTAACAACTTTTACACTTCTATCACAGTAGTAGATCTGGGTTTTTTTGGGTTTTTTTGGTGACAGGATAACACTGAGGCCCACTGTAAAGCAAATGCCTTTGATATGCTGCCTCATTGGTAACCCTAAACATTTGGTCTAATGTAATTCAGCCACAAAGACGTGTCAGTGCTGCACCACTGTAAGCACAAAGAACAGACTGAACATCTACATTTCAAAAATTCATCAGATTACGACCCCCTAATGAATGTGGGCTTTATCGATGAAGCCCTTCCTGTTAAAGAGGTTCTTGTGAGTGGAGATCGAGGGCGAAAGACGAGGTGAAATCATGTGACCCATAACCTCTGGATGCCTCGGCTTTCCGAATGAACAGCTTTTCCGGGAAGCCATGAAAGTCGTTCACAGTCAGAGAGCCTCAAATCGTTCATGGATTTTCCACAACTATGACATTTCTTCATCTGCTCTTCCTCTCCTGCTCTTTTTTTTTTTTTTTTGTTCATTAGAAATGGACAAAAAATACCTTCAGAGGTCAGTGCATGACTCAGAGCTGCTGTTTGAACAGTCGAAGTGTGAGATGAGCACAAAGCATTCAACTCTGCCATGGCAACAATGTTCCACAGCCCGAGCCTGTAGTAGTTGGATATCTCTTGTGCTGTTTTTTTTTTTTTTTTTTTTTTTTTACAAAAATGTCTGGTAAAACATTTACTACGGGAATAGCGTGCAAACATTCACAACGAGCTCAGGGTGTGTTCTACAAGCTGTATGTTGGTGATACTGCAAGCAAAAAAAAGGTTTACACTATCTTAGAGTAATTATGGTAACATTTCTAAGAATCTCATGAGGGCAGATAGATACGTTCCTTATCTTTGATCAGAAGCAGGGGGGAAGGGAGAGGAAAGGCTTAACTGCAGGTTGACTCTGAGCTGTTTGACATCCCAGATAGATTCTTTTTTAATTCTGTTACAATTGGAACGATGAAACTACAGAAGAATAATGGAAGAACCTTACGTTTAACAGACTGGATGTGGTTTGGTTTAGGTTTTCCCATTTTCTCAAACCAAAAAGCCATATTAACAGTTTTGTTTTTTTAATGGCAGAAATGGCAAATACTTAGTGTTAGGTGTCAGTGTTAAGATATTTAACTTAGGTCTATGTTGAACATATGTGACTCGGTGCTATGGCTATAACTTTTAGTTGCATCTCTTTAGTTAGATTCCTAAAACAAATGTAGCTAAAGAACTATATGTTCCACGTCATGCTGCAGAAAGCAGAGAGGATCAAGGATGAATCCACAACAGACTCCACTGCATGTTATTTCTTTTTCACCATATGAGATTTTTTCTTTTTTTTTTACTTCTTTACATTTCTTCGTGAATTTATTGGAAATCTGTCACCTCCTAAGGCCAAACAGAAGTTGTCAGTGTCAGCAAATGAACAGGAAGGCGGTGTGTCATTCCAGGGTTTGTGTGGCATGCAGTTCCTTCTCTCTTTCTTTCTTTTAAATTCTTGTGACACAATCATGTGGCTGAAGCTCAATTCAATGAAGAGAGTAAGAGGAAGCATTCCTCTGATATTTAGCATCTGTCATTCTAAGTAAACACGGTCTTTGGATATTAGCACAATAACTAAATGCTTTGTGAAAGACCATCCTTCTTGCTTAATCTTGCTTAATATCTATAACAATGTCTATAATCATGGCTTCCCCATATTGCAAATTCATCTATACAGCATCTGCAGACTCTTAATAAAGTCAGAGAAATCTGTTACTCGTGTCCTTGGACTATGATAGGTCAGGAGAAACCAAGGCATAAGTAACCAAAAACAGTCTTTATATACAGTACAATGTGCATGTTGTGTTGATAGTCAACAGTGACATCGGCATTCGGAAAACAATTCTAGCAACTTCAGCGAGAGCCGGAGAAGGACTCCATGTCAAATCACAACTTAAAATAAAAACAATGTCCCAAAAATAAATTCCATTGTCTCCCTCAATTTTTTTTTTTTTTTTTATGAACATAATCCATCTACACTAAATGTCAGGCTCATTATTTAAATGTGCGCAGTAGTATTCTGGCTATTTGTTGGCACTATATAGCTTTTTTGACAGAACATGTCACCAAGCTGACACTGTTTGTAGGTCGACTTGCTTCTCATTTATTGGGGTTTGGATTAAAACCACGATTACAAAATCATACGTGGTGATTTCCACAGCTGTAACCGAATAATAATAATTAAAAAAAAACAACAACAAATTAGTGGAATTAGGAAAGCTGGAGCCAATCCCAGCCTACTTCGGGTGAGAGGTTGGGTACACCCTGGACAAGTCACCAATCTATCCCAGGGCTAACACAGAGACACACATTCACACCTATGGGCAATTTAGAGTAGTCAGTTGACCTAACCTGCATGTCTTTGGGCTGTGGGAGGAAACCGGTGCACCTGAAGGAAACCCACATCGGCACAGAGAGAACATGCAAACTCCACACAGAAGGTCCCAGACGGCTGGCAGCTTTGAACCCAGAACCTTCTAACTACCATCTAGAAAACGTCGCATATTCACATACTATTGTACAGAGCAATAATAACTAGCTAATACTTTAAGATGCTCATTATTCGGTAGCCTACTTGTAGCCTATATTCTAAAAACAGATGCACAAGAACGGCATAGCTATCGTTTGCATTTTCTAATAGTGCCTCTTTCTTTCTTTCTTTCTTTTCTTTTTTGTTCTATGTATAACGTCAAATAAGACCTCATTTCTTTCCTTCTGTCTCTTTTAATCAACATATAATGTCAGCTAGAAACATTCATATTTCTTGCTTGCTTGCTTTCTACAAATAATGTAATAACTACATGTGTTTTCTTCCTTCCTTTCTACATTTCTTTCTTTCTTGCTTGCTACAGATAATATCATTCCCTCTCTCTCTCTCTTTGAAGCTCAAATGGTATCCACTGAATGCAGCACTTTACAGGTTAACTTAATGTTGCACTTTCAACTAGATGTGTATTGTTTTATGCTGTGTATTATTATTATTATTATTATTATTATTATTATTATTATTGTATAGCTACAGTTTCTAGATCATTTTCTAACAGTCCTTCTTTGTTTCTTATGACTCACTGTCTGTCTGTCTGTCTGCCTGTCTGTCTTCCTGTCTGTCTGTTTTGACAATATGCAATCCGTTAGTGTGTGCTTGAACTCGGGCACCTCAGTCAAATTACAGAGGTGCGTGTGCGTGCATGTGCGTGCGTGCGCGCTCCGGCCCTTACAGAGTTAAAACTGGAAGCCGTGCCGAAGGCGGCACTCTGTGGGGGAGTTACTGCGTCTCGAAGCCGCTGCTGCTGCTGCAACATCATCACAGCGCATTCCTGAGCAGAGCTGAGCAGAACTGCTAACATCTGACTACCACATCTCATCTCATCTCATCTCATCGCTTCTCTTATCTTCTCACCTCATCTCACGTCATTACAAAACACCGGCTACGCGGCAGCTGTACACGACAGCGCTGTGGGTTATCCAAACACCGCCATCCGCTCCACCGCGCAGCAAAGAAGATTATGCATTGTCCAAGCCCCACTGGGTAAACTACACAACGGTGAGTACGGCGATGCCTATAGGTCCTGTTCGCCTAGGCTACATTCATTTACGTGGTGAGGAAGAAGAAGAAGAAGAAGAAAAAAAGACACATCGGATGATTTTTCACACGGCCAAATAGAAATATATAGGCTCAGTGTAGCTATGCAAAATAAGACACGCCTGGAAAAATGATTTCCTCTGTTCCCTTATTATCTGAATTGTACCCTTTACTTGCAACCTGTTGTTATTTTTAGGCTGGAAGTGTAGGACGAAGCCCTATCATACCATATTATATCATATCATATCATATTGTATATCTTCCCGACAGTACAGCCAGGAATCCTTCTGCAACCCGTTATTAATTAATTAATTTATTTATTTACACATGACACAAAATGACAAGGTCTTGTTTTGCCCGCGCGCTTTCATGTGTTATATTTTGCCACCTTTGATCCGCTACATTGTAACCTTTGATCTTTTGCTATTCTTGCTCGTCACAGAGTGACTGGGTTTCAGCTCGCGTGCCAGGCGCGAGCTCGGTAGTTCTTCACTAAAAACGTAGCCTGGCGTGTGGTCGAATGTAGTCTTGTGGTTATAAAAAATAAAAAATAAAAAAAAAACCCTAGCTGGCCGTCCCTTTGACGATTTTCAAGCCTCTGCTTCACAAAACGCTGTCAGTCGGTGTATTCTGATACTCGTACATGATGTGAGGCTTCATTAGCTCTCGTTTTTACCAGCCACTGAGAAATTCATTCAGTAGTTACCTCAGAATAACTGAGAAAATTGGTTAACTGGTTAATTCCTTATCCTATACTGTCTCAGTGAACAAACAAACAAAAAAACAAAAACAAAACCATGAAATTCATTCTTTACTGAATAACTTGAATAAACCTACTTAATGTTGAAACAATATGATAATACTGTTTATTTTTTGTGTACGAACACTTTTTTTTTTTTTACCTGAATGCAGGAATGATCTAAGTCTGGAGGAATTTGTGTGTGTGTGTGTGTGTGTGTGTGTAGACCTGGACCTTTGTAGCAGTCCAGGATGTGGAAAAGTAGAAAGAAAAGAAAAAAGAAAAGAAAAAAAAAAAGAAAGGAGAGATGACAGGAAGAGCAAGTAGGAGGGGCGAAAGAAAAATGTGAGGGAGGCCTAGAAATAACCATAATTATGGCATTTTCTCTCTTTCTGTCTTTGCCCACTACCTCGCCACCCTTCATGTTCCATCTAATGGAGGAAATGCCACTGTAAACTCACCACGCTGGGACGAGGAAGTGTTTTAGTGTTTTACTTTGAGCGTCCCGAACGGTCCGAAGTTGTGTATTTACCACAAATGTCAAGTGAAAATGTGATTTTTTTTTTTTGTTTGGTTGGTTGGGTTTTTTTTGCTTTCCACAAATAGCCCTGGATGTAGTGAAGATATATTCTCACAAAAAGTAACCGCACCCCACCCACCTAAACACTTCTAAATGCCTTCGCTGAGTAAGACGTTTAAACACAAGTCATCACTCTGTGTTTAACTGTGTTGTAAGAAGTGAAATCGCATTTTTTTGGGGGGGGGGGATAGCAATGTTTAAGTATGACTCAGAGCAAGACACTTGATTTTCTCTCTCTCTCTCTCTCTCTCTCGCTCTCTTTTGGTACAATGCATGCCGTTTTATTGGAAGCAGATGTTGGCGCTCAACTTCATTTCCCTCCTTGAGTCATTCCTTCGCTTTGGCATGCTCTGAAGCATTTCTTCTCCTAGGGTATCCAGTTCTCAATAGAAGGAAAAGAAAGTTTGGGGAAGAAAGTTCAGGAGGGACAAAGAAAGTAACGCAAGCTCCCATCAAGAGTTCAGGATGTCAGAAACTTTTCTCGTTTGAATTTCCTTGGTTGTCTTTCTCTGTTTGGGCGAATGGGTGAAAAGGAGTACTATTGTGTTTCACTGGCAACATATACAGGTCACTAGAGAAACCACGGTATCTCTTTTACGTGAAGAGCAGTATTTCAGTGGGGTGGCCACATGCTGAGGTAAAGGACCTTTGCACCGCCTGTTTGTTTGTGTCCCACTTTCCCCCTCTTGTAAAGAAAGAATGAAAATCTGGACAATCGCTTAAAGCTCTGCATTGCTCCATGGTAGAAAAAAAAAAAGAGAGAGAGAGAGAGACAAGAAGTTCAGACCAGATGTGGAACCATTTGTTTTCTTCACTTAAAAGCTGTAACAGAGGATGACACTTGACCTCCATTTCACATAAACTCAGTAGTTTGTGAATAGAATTTTTTTTTTTTTGCACAATTTGAGTAACATATTGTGTAACTGCTCATGTGCAATGTAAGTAAACTGTCCTGGACAAAAATGTCCTTTTGGCGTTAAGAACGTCTTGTAATGATGACCCAATGTGTTCTCACACTTGCAAATCTTTAGTGACTCAGTTTGCATGAAAAGCTACGGTATAAAGGGTATGACTGGTTAGTTTATACCTTAATCACCTCAAAACCATTTGTTGGGGCTGGGAGAGTCGAGGAGGACTGGATCCCGCTCATTAGGGTTTTGTCAGGAGTTTTTCCAAACAGTTCCATCGCAAAGTTCATTGTAAGCCTGTAAAAGGATATGCAAGTATAATTGAAAAAGAATGGTCAGAGCTGACTTTCTCACTACCAGTTTAAGTAAACAAGGGCATCTGACAGACGTCCTTGAGGCAAACTGGCATAGTCTAATGTTTGGTGTTTGGTTATGTTTTCATACTCCAACACCACTGACTTTTAAGACCACACAAGATGACAGCTTAAAACTGTTTTGCTATCCTTGTTCAGTGTACACCCTTCAGTAACTTAAAGGCTCTACTTACAATGGGAACTGTTGGTGGGAAGATACACCGTCCCTTTCCCATGGAGCGGGACTGAGTTAATTGTATTGTGAGTAAAAACAATATAAATTCAGGGTAGTTATGTTAACAACTGCTTTTGGTAGACTGTAAGTACGGTGCTTATTTACATTTTTTGGGGAAATTATCCTAGGCACCTTTAGACGTCACTGAAATGAAAAGGCGTGTTCGTCTTGTTGCTACGCTCTGAGCACAAGTTGCAATTACATGCACCTCCCATATAGGTACGCAGTTACATTTACTGCTTGTGCTGTATGACTGTAGCTCATCTGTTGCAATGGACAGTGGTAGAAGCAGGCCACCACAGGACAACCACCGAGTTGATCTTCATTAGGAGGTATGCTATTTTCAGCACAGACATGATGATGTAGTGAAATGTGAGTGTGTATTGCACTGGTACGAGTACTCTTATGGTGGTCTGTTCCACAGATGAACAGGATACAACGAATGAACAAATTCTACATAGCAGAAGATGAACTCCAGGCAGCAATTATATAAAAGTGAGATGCATATACTGTAGGTATAGATTGCACATAGGTATACCTTAGGTGTGCCTACAGGCTATTATTACATGCCATTCCTGTTATATGTGTGTGTTAATGTTTTGCCGTATTGTGCTATTTGTAGTCATGTGCATAAGTTTGTGGCCTTTTTTGAACTAACATTATTCACGATTTTCTAAAATAATATGTAAAGTTTGTGTTCAAAGTAATCGCTGTTAATCGCTGTTCTATGATTTTCTGGCATTTATCTGGCAAAGAATGAATACTGTCACGAAAGGATTCAGGATTTGAGGAAATGAATTCCTCTATGCAATTTCGTACATCCTGAACTTTTTTGACCAGAGAGTGTATGTTGCAGTGACCTAAACAAGTGGAAATCCGATGGCGCTATGTTTGGTGAATAGGCTGGATGTGGTACATTTCCTATCCGAGGCTTAAAATCATGTCTTTCGTTGCTTTTCAGCATGTGGCCTTGTCATGAAGGAGGATGATTTTTCTTTTTTTATGGCTGCTGGATTATCATAGTTCACTGATTTTGTCACTGAATTTGATCAATTGGTCATATGACATTCGGTTGACAGTTTCGGGAAGGATTGAGAAGCTCGTGATAAAGGTGTAAGTGCAGCTCCAAGTAAAGCTCCTCCTCTTCCATGTCCTTTGCTCTACCTCTTCTTGGCTTATCATCTATTTTGAATTCACCTTTTCGAAACAGCGAACCAGTTCTAGAAATGCCAGTTGCAGTGGTGCCATAAATGTTGCAATTTTCATCTCTTGCTTCAGTTGAGTTTTTTCACTATTGAAGAAGAATGCTTGATTGCTAAACTACCTAAAACACATGCTTTAAAGGAGAGTTTTGATAAACAATTAAAGATATTTACTAGAACACCCTAATAATAGAGGCATACTTGGTCTGTGTTTATGTGAGCAACTGTAAATTGTATTTAATTACGTTACTAATCAGAAATGTTTTCTGCTATATCGGATCAACCTGTGTAATTTGTGATATGCAGTCTATACCATTCCATTTCTCTTGGACCGGATCGTAAGGTTGCACAGAAGACGCATCCCGGTTTATTTCTTTTTACGTTAACGTTACTGTTTGCATGCCTGCCATGTTGTTGTAAGCTCAAAAGACCAACTCATTTTATGCAGGCTTGTGACTGGTAACCTGAACAGAAAGCTATTTGCATGTGTTCGTCTTCCCTCCATTTTGTTTGATTATGTGTCTCTTCTGATGGATTGTGTGTTTGCTGTGCAGAGCCAGACTCTTAACAGCTCAGAGTAGAGCAGTGTTGCCAGTACCTGGCTAAGGAGCATGTGGGAGTCATGGCAACTCTCCAGAAAGTGCACTGTGGAAATCATTTATCCTTATTTTCTTATTTTCTCATTTGCATGCCTCTAGGTCTCATTCAGTTAGAGATGACTAATTGTTGACTGGAAATAAGTTCTCAGCGCTCGCTTTTTTCACAACATGACCAAACCTCCTTTTAACCTGGAGCAGTTATTCTGAACAGCTACTCAAAGATCTGTTCAGTTCGAATTGAAAAAAACATGGACAAATTCCTAAGCAGGCATTTTGCAAGGATTTGAAGTGTGAAAGCTAGAGATGCACCGATCTGATACACCAGTTTTGATAGCAGGCCAACAGCAGCAAAAATGATCGAAGAAAACATACAGTATCAGATATCAGAATTTTTGGGACTGAAAGGGACTTGACTGGTTTTTTTTTATGTTTTTTTTTTTTTTTTTAGGTTTCAATATCTGTATCGGAAAGGAAAAGGTGTTTTTGTGCAATCATTAGTGAAAACTAATGTTATGGGTTCAATTGTGGCTTGAGACCACTATGTCAAGCATTAAATTTACACTAGTTCCACAAACTATAATAATGTTTTCCCATCTAGCAGTGAGTAAAATGGTAGTTTTTCACCCCAAAATAAAAACCTCTCATTATATGTGTATTGTCACAATGTCATATGTGTCCCAAAAGAAGAAAAGAAGTCTGTAACTCCTGCAAGCGAGGCTGCTTTAATTTTGATGTTAGCTTAATTGCTACCTAGTTGCAATTTGTGCTTTCTTTAACAGTCTAATTCTAAGTTGCAGTCTTTGGCGAATTGAATATATCTGGCCTCAGTCCTTTCTGTAACCTTTGGTTGGGGTGACTACTAAGTATACACCCATGGAGATGTTTTTTTGTTTGGAGACTTGTCCTCTGTGAAACATCCCTGGCACAGTGCTGAGGTAGATGCCTCTCGGCTTCC
>JAOVYU010000034.1:8668028-8678108 GCA_025674565.1 Synodontis membranacea
GCTTTTTGCTTCCGTAGCAAGTTGACACGTTTCGGAAATGTCGGCCAAACTGATGCAATAGTCGCATCACTAAAGTGCTAAGGCTTTTCGACTCGGACTAAGAGGGCAGGTTCCTAATATCAGGCGCGCTCGCGGAGTTTTCTTGAGGTTCTTCAGCATCCGCTCGCTGCAAAAATCCATTAACCTTGCAAGAGGTGCCATTACAGTACAACTTGCATCAGCTTTCCACTAGTTGTTAATAAAGAGTGCCATCACGTCACATTTTAACACTAACAATATGATAAAACCTTAACAAGGCAGATAACACAGTTAATAGCCGAAGACTTTCCGCTATAAACGGTTAGTCGCCAGCACAAACACGGAGGGCTTTATAAAGCCGTCACTAGATTCTGGAAGCTCTTTCGTTATGTCAGTTAACACAGCAGCAAGCTCTTTGTGATGTTAATGAACACATTTATACTTTTCTTACTCAAAAAAAAACCCCAACAACAAAAAAACAGCTTGGTCTGAGCTACGATCTGCCAAAAGACAGGCCCACCCAGTTAGTGGTGGTGGAAAGATGGAAAGAATTTGAGTTACTAATGCAACAATCAAATGCAAGCTGTTCCGAGAAAATAACACCACAGCAAGGCAATTAAAGAATCTAAAACATCTATTAATCAATTCAATCAAGTAACCGGGAAGCTGGAAAATATCAGCTAGGCTTATGTTTTGGTAGCTGGTAAGACTAGGAATGATTCTAGAAATATTCTGTCAGTTAATATTTGACAGCAATTGTGCAAATCGGTAAGTGTTTGGTGTCGTGTACTACAGGCATCTGAACATCTATTTGCCGATGATCATGATCGTATGGCACGGAGGGTATACAGGCAATGTGCGTTAAACAGCGTATGGATATGATAATTAGATGCAGCTTGGTAACTTCCGGTGTTTGCCTTGCCGAAAAAAACCCCCAGAAAAAAAACAAAAAAAAAACAAGATAACCCAACCACTTCTAGTAATTGCTGTGATTATCTGGCACCGCCCATTTTTCCCAGCTAAGACTCACTGCACTGAGAAGCGAAACACAAAATTAAAAGAAAACACGGCAGACAAATTGCTAGAGGGGACTGAGACACCACCAAAGTGCGTCACATGAATTGTGTTGTTGATACGGAGAATGGGGTTTGAATTGTCCACCCATATGATTTGAAGGAAATCTGGTGGAAGGATTCTGATGTCTTCAGCACGTTCCGGTCAGGTACTGTTTATAAAAGACGATGCCAGGTCTTTTAGACGGTTCAAAGGAGCCAAAATACGATAAAAAAAAATAATAATAATAATCTGCCAAGCAACTAGGTACAGAGGAAGACATTTTGTGGACAATTATTTGAACCTCTTACAAACAAATTTCTACATAATATTCAGTGTAAATGTCAAGAGGCACAATAGAGCTTGATAGCTACTCTGCCTCTACTTGCATGAATCCCTGGCATCCACTGCATCCCTTTTGGCTTTGGGCTCCAGCACACTCCATCCAGAGCTGCCAAGAACAATAAAAGCTCCAGCGTGCACAGTAATCTGCTATTAATTCCAGTTACCAATCCGAACGACGCAGCCGTCTATGACCTCACCCTCAAAACACGCTTTGTAATGAAGGTGGTCAGAGGTGCCACCGTGAGAGGAGAGAGGAGGAGGAGGAGGAGGAGGAGAAGGAGGAGGAGTAGGAGTAGGGCTCGAGAGGCCTGGTTGATACCCAGAAGAGAGAAGAATGTCACACATTGCCACACAGGTATGTCAGGACTGGACATGTGATTTGGACTAACGCTGAGCAGCTCCCATGGTCGGTTGTGGTTTTATTCTGTCCTGATGTGTTGACTCTGAGAGCTTCCTGGATACCCGATGTGTCATTTTCGATGTTCCACTCACAGTTAAACTGAGGGTTGACGGGCGAGTTGGGAGAGCCAGCTTCTCTGACACTTTAAAACCTTTTTCCACAGTAGATAGTGAAAAACAATGGCTGACGGTTCCTTCTCTTTTACACATGCAACACAGGGCCCTGGTCTGAGCAACCAAAGCAAGAGATATTTGAACTGAGATTTTCAAACTGGGTACACTATATGGACAAAGGTTTGTGGACACCTGACCATGATGCCAGAATGTGGTCCTTCTCCAAGTTGTTGCCACAAAGCTGGAAGCACACAATTGTTTAGGACGTTGTCGTACGCTGTAGCATTATAATTTCCTTTCACGGGAACTAAGAGGCCCAAACCTGTTCCAGCGTGACAGTGCCCCTGTGCGCAATGGGGAAAGATCAATGAAGACATGGTACGCCGAGGTTGGTGTGAAAGAACTCGAGTGGTTCTACACAGAGCCCTGACTTCAACCCCACTGAACACCTTTGGAACGCCGCCTGAACCCCAGGCCTCCTCACCCAACATCAGCGCCTGACCTCACTAACGCTCATGTGGTAAAAGACACAAATCCCCACAGGCGTGCTCCAAAATCTAGTAGAACACCTTGACAGAAAAACAGACCTCATTATAACAGCCAAGGGACTAAATCTGAACTGGGATGTTTAACAAAGCACATATGAGGGTTATCTTCAGGTGTCCACAAACCTTTACCCGTGACTTATGTTTTAACCTGTAATTAGTTCCCGTGTACTGTTTGACACACAAAATGCCCAGCTCCAAGCAACAAGGGACTCAAAGAACATGCATAGTGGTCAGAGTCCACGGTCCATGCTAAAATATTTCTAAAATGATAAGTACACAACAAATATGTGCTTTCACCCCCTCTTACATAAACAAAGCCTTCCCGAAGAAGGGGAGTCATGCAAGGTCCCGCTGCGTGCGTATATTTCACTATATATATGTCAGAAGAGCCGAAGTGAAAACGCGGAACAGGAGACATTCTTCAGATGCCTCTCAAGCTGACCGGGTGATGCCTTTAAAAGGCAATAAGTATACAAGTGGCCCTGTGTGCATTCAATAAACTCATAAAACTCTTCTCTGTGATTATGGAAATGTTAGGCAAACATGGTCTGGCTGGTGAAGCCAAGGGAGGCCACGGAGACTGTGAACGTTCTCACGATATCAGACGCTAGTTTGTTTAACTCGGCTCAGAAACAGGGAATTCCCTCAACACCTCCGCGTGCAGAGGCCAACGACGGGGCCATTCTTTTCTATCTTTCGTCTGGAAAGGCCAGAGCCATTTCTTTTCCATCCTTCCTTCTTCCTCCATTCCATCCTTTCTTCCTGTCCTCCGTACGCGAGGGCTTATTTGTCGGTGTGGTGTTCAGTAAAGCTGGAGAATAATAGGCGAGAGAGGGGAGGAAGGGCATGCTTCGGCTGTGCCTGTCACCAGCCATTGAACAGGCACCCTACAAATACAGACAGAGGAAGGAAACAAACCACAAATAGGAAACCTGAGCTAACAATAGAAAGTGTTTTGTTTTTTGTTGTTTTTTTTATTTTTTTTTTTAAATGTGGTCGTGAGATTGTGTGTAATGTGTCATCGCCCTATCGTGCTCCCTAACGGTTGCAGATTCATGATAGTATCACGTGGAGAGGAAAAGGGAGTGTGGCCAGACACTATCATGACGCATGCCATTACATCGGAGAAAAAATATCAGAAGCTGGTTATAAGTTGGCGGTATCTGCGACTGCTAGTAAAAGTACTATCACGGTATTTTTAAAAAGTGCTGAAAAAAAAAAAAAAGAGTACTGATACACACAGGGCTGCCACTAACTATATATACTATATTCCTACTACTATATTCCTATTGATTATTCTAATGACTATTTAAATGATTAGTCGATTTAGTTATGATTATTTTTCCTCCAAAAAAAACAAAAAACAAAACCATTTAATTGACGATTTCGTTTAGGTTCTTTTTATCTTATTTTTACTGAGAGCAAGAGATGATTATTATAAAACATGTAAGAATGAAGACAGTCATATTCCCTATACTCCATTAATTTACACATTTAATTATATTGATCGTAATAATTCATATGCTAGCAGTTGTATTTAGGGCATTTCACACACAAAGGAATGTGCTTAAAATAATATCAGAAATAAAATAATAAAAAAAAACACACTGGCACCATTCATCAGTTTAGAAAAAGCCCAGATTCTAGCCTAAACATTTTCTCAAACGTTTATTCAATGGAAATTCTAAGGTCGCAAGGTCGAGTGTACTGTAAGCCCTGGATCTTTGGGTAGTGGTAGCTCAGTGGTTAAGACACTGGACTATTGATCGGAAGGTCGTGAGTTCAAATCCCCGCCTCACCATGACTGCCGCTGCTGGGCCCTTGAGCAAGGCCCTTAACCCACAACTGCTCCGTTGTATAAAAATGTGATATATGTAAGTCGCTCTGGATAAGGCCGTCTGCCAAATGACTTAAATGTAAATGTAGAAACTATGACGCTGAACCGCTTTCGAAACCTGAGTCAGACTCTGCTGTAGCAGCTACAGTATGAAGCTGACCAGTCATTTAAACTGTCAGACTTGAAAGCTTCCAATTATAGTAACGGCTATCGACCATTCTCAATACTACTGTCAATCTTCCCAATCCTTACGCACCTACCACAACGAGCTTATTCACAGCTGTTAAAGGTTTTTAAATAAGCAAGTGGTTTCATCCTACCAAACAACAGGCCAGTCATGCTTGTTGTCATTCTAAAAGATCTCGATTTCTTTCAAGAGCACTCGAACACAGCCAGAGCTTTCACTTCCCATGCTTCCCAGGCCAAGTGCGAGACAAAAACCGCAGTTTGTTCGAGTTGGCTCTTCACACCCTGACAAGCCTGTGCAATCCGACTTTTCATTTTTATCACATTCACAAAGCCAATTCCAAATAAACCCAGCTTACGCACACCTGCTCGCACACGGGGGAAGCCGACGTGCTGTGACAAACGCACGCTGATACGAAATGAATAGGAGGCTTGTCGTCGAGTAATCATCGATCTCAGATGAAGCTCAACACATTCGGCGTGCACCGTAATGGAAGACGAGCGTACGGTACACTGCACAATGGCTTCATTATCATTTTACACCTCCTACCTCCCTCCTTCTCTCGTTGCAATGCTGGTAGCGCTATTGTTCTACGCGCTACATTTTTTTTCATCCACAGAGAAGACCCGGGTTCATATAATCCATATGCGCATCGCCTTCCAGCTCAGTCCTATCGTATCTGGCTTTTGTATTCACAACCGCAGCAAAGAGGACTGTAATTATTCGTTTAAAGAGATAGAAGAAAGGGAACAAAGCGTTCACAGAGGAAGACAGAACATTCCAGAAAGATATATACACACACAGGATGTATAAAAAAAAAAAAAACTTTGCCCCCTTACTCATTGCTAATCCTAAACGCTTACAAATGCGTTTGAGCTGAGCCGATTATTGGGAATCTATAATGAATTCCATGTATTGGTATTTTAATACCAGAGAAAAGTCCTGTTGCTTTTTTAAGCAGCACAAAAACTAAATTATAAGTGTCATGTTTGGTCTGTGTTTATGGCAACAACGGGGCATAAAGCATTACTCTTAGGAGGCTACGGCAACACGGCTTCCTTCACCAAAACAAGAGCTTAAATCATTCCGGAGCTGAGGCTATAAAAACACTGATTTAAAAGATGCGGTTTAATACAGTCACCTAGCTCACCCAAATTCGGGTGTTGTTTTGTACATGCCCTCGTCTCCTTTGCGCCGAAAAGCACTCTGGGAAACATTCCTATAGATTTCATTTTCCATCATGGTCTGCTCATAAGTTAGCAATTATGTGCCACTGGCCTAGGCCGTCACCTTAAAATAAGGAATTACAGCTGTGACAGTTACTTTAAAATATCCAATGTTAACAAATTTTCAGTTAAGTAGTGATATCTGGCGTATTTCCCAGCCTGCTATTCATACAAAATTTGCCAGCTGGCTAACATTATACACTATATGGCCAAAGTTCTGGTATGGTTCTTCTCTCGATCTGTTGCCCCAAACCTGGAAGCACATAATTGTCTAGAATGTCTTCGTATGCTGTAGCGTTCCAATTTCCCTTCATTGGAACTAACAGACCCAAATCATGTTCCAGCATGACAACGCTCCTGTGCACAAATCGAGCTCCATGAAAGACATGGTCCGCCAAGGCAGGTCTGGAAAAACTCAACTGATCTGCCCAGAGACCTGACCTCAACCCCACGGAATACCTCTGGGATGAACTGCACCCCAGGCCTCCTCACACCCAACATCAGTGCCTGACCTCACTTACACTCTTGTGGCTGAATGAACACAAATCCCCAAAGCCACGCTCCAAAATCCAGTGGAAAGCCTTCCCACAAGACCGACGGTCATTTTAACAGAAAAGCAGAACTGAATCTGGAATGGCACGTTCAGTAATACATTACTGACGAGATGGTCGGGTGTCCACACACTGTTGTCTATGCAGTGTGTTTTAGATTACATTTCTAGATCACAGCTAGTATCTATCGACGGCGGTATGACAAATATGACCAAAGCAAGGCAGCTTGATCACCGCAGTGTTTCTCCATGATTGACAAAGGACCACGATTTGTTTGGAATCTGACCTGGTGGAGCCAAACCACTTCCACCCTACAAACACGGCTCATTTCTTTAAGGAAATCATTTCTCCTAAGTGTCAGCAGTGGACCTATTGTCTGTACTTTTATGCATTATGGCCTACATCACAACACTGTCATGCGGGGAAACCATATGGTCTTTTATACCATCTCTTTGTGGCATTATGAATTCCAATTTACTTGAATTAAGAGGCCCAAAAGTTGTTTCAGCATGAGAACACCACTGTGCACAAAGCAAGGTCCATGAAGGCATGGTTTGTCGAGAATGTTGTGGAAGACCTCAGCCCTGACCTCAACCCCACTGAATGCCTTTAAGATGAACCGGAGTGCTGACGGCTCCCCCAGGCCTCACCTGATATCGGCGCCTGACCTCATCAATACTCTCGTGGCTGATTAAATCCCCACAATGGCGAAAGTGTAAGCGTAGACATTTGCTCTAAGATGCATAGGAGCATTTCTATTGTAAGACACTGTATATGACAAACAGATGGAAATGGGAATCGTGGAGTGGATAATACATCTGCAATACTTGTTTCCCACGCTAAGTCTGAGAAAAAGAATAAAAATATCTCCCTACTCCATTGCCCAAATTTTTGGACTAGCTCGGGTCTTTTGTGTGGTTTCGAGACGTAGTTGGGCTGGAAATTTTTTTTTGCTGAAACCCGCCAACCCTGGTAATGATATTACCTTGAATACAGTAGGACCCCTACTGTACAATATGCTGCTAGAGAGTTTGTTATTGAACTGCCTATTCTGGGTGACTCTAGAAATCTACTCAATACTAGCCTACAGCGTAAGTCAAGTGCGATAGCCTCTCAGGTTTGTTTCTGCCGTTATTAATGTCGTCCTGCACCACCAGGATCTGTGGTCATGAGCCGCTGCTGAAGTAGGGAAATGTTTTTATTTTTTTTAGCAGGCATAGGAGCTGATAACCCATAATTCAGAAGTCGCACTGGGCTAGAAAGAGGAATTTATTCTAGGATAGAATGAAATGCCTCCGACAGTGCCAGGTTAGTGAACATGATTCGCAATTGCCCGCAATATCACCGATCAGCAATGGCAAAGGGACGTTATTGGATGATTCTAGGGATGATTCCCAGAACCAGTTTCCCCCCCAAAAAAACACTTCTTTTAGACAGAATTTTCAAAAGGGAGTACATGACCCAAATATCTACCCTGAGGTTAAACGATGGCGTTCGGAACAAAATCTGGCTGAGACTTTTGTTACTCTTCCGCAAAAGAAAAAAAGTAAGATGAATATTATTTATGAATAATGAAGGGGTAACAGTAGCAGAACTATTTGTAGGTTATGGTTATATGATAGAGAGAAAGAGAGAGAGAGAGAGAGAGGGGGGGGAGTAAGAGCGAGACATTATTTAAAAAAAAAGAAGAAGAAGAAGAAGAAGAACGGAAAATGGTTACCTTAAAGAAGTTCTTAACTGCAGGCACATGACTTGCGCATTCTGTCCTTCGATACTCCTCCACATCCTCTCCAACCTGTGGAGCGCAGTAAGAGGACGTTTTGACTTAACTGAACTCTTTCCGTAGCATGAAACAACAGAAATCGTTTACAGCGCGGTTAACTACACTGGTGAAAGGGCTCTGCAAATCTAACCGCAAAGGCCAGGTTATTTATTGAGCATTTAAATTGTGTTTATGCAACACAGAGGCCTACAGTGTAACCTGCAGAACCGAATAAACACAGATATGTCAGATATGCCGATTCCCTCCGAGGATTTTAAACAGGAAGTTACTAATACTTCCTGTTCTACGGAAACTTCACAAACTCGACATATCTAGATCAAATATGATCAGAGATAATAATACAGTACACTTGTTTAGGCAAAAGATATTCGTGTGGCGAGATTCCTCTGATTCTGATGGAAGAGATAACAGACCGTAGGAGGCGACGCCATGAATGGCATGAGGGCGAAAGGAAGTTATGGGGGTTTTACACAGAGGCCGTGCTTACCGCGAAGCAAAACAAAAACCAAAAGGGCAGGATAATTCTAAATTCCGAATGCCGTTCGTTGTTTACGTCAAATAGAACAAGTGTGGAGTTGTCTTTGGGATCGTTTGATACGCGCAAGGCTTTTGATTTACTGAACTGTTAGCAGGTCACCAAAGCCGCTACCCCTTCTTCTCGGCATCGCCTGACTGGCTGCAGACGCCACCTCTGACCTCCAGCACAACATTCCAGCCTCGTTGTCCTGGCAACCAGTGCTGGGGAGGTTACTGGGAAGGTTCCCAGAATGCTTTGCTAGTTTGCGAGTGTATTTGAGCTCCTTCAGTTACAAGCTGTCTGGGGGTCAAAGCCCTTTTGTGGGGAGAAACCCATTGACACGTCTCATCAACAGGAACCTCACATACATCCCTCCTTAAAAAAAACAGCTTTCCAAAGATCCTTCTGTGTCGACCAATGTGGAGCCACATGAAGCTCACGCCCCGAAGACGGACCAATGAGAACGGAGCATCGAGGGTTCACATGGAATGGGAAGAAATGAACGTGATCTCACCCAAAGTCTTGTGCCACTAATGCTTAGCTTTAAGGCTTTACGGCAACCAGAAAAGCTGGGTCTGAATCTAGTTTTGCGATGCACCGAGGCCACGATGTAAACCGTCTGAAATCACGCTTTTTTTCTTTCTTTCGTTTTTCTTTTCTCAGTAGCTTACCCAGCAGATCAGGACTATCCGTGGCTGTCCCACTCCGGGCAGTGCAACCCTGCACAGTCCATACATAGGTTTGGCAATATGAAACTTCTGGACCAGTTCCGTCACGCCACCAGCTACAAGTTAGGGATGAGAGGAGAGATTACACATTATTCTAAGCTCTTTATCCAGATAACTAAATCTCAATCTCAACCACTTAAACATGCACCCAAGCAATTCTTCTACTCTGTAGAAATGTATCCTTCATATTATCTATAAAAAAACAAAAAACAAAAGCATATAATAAGAACCAGAGTCTAAACAGGAAATTCTTCCGCCTTCGGACTAGTCTTTAGTTTTTTTGGGGTTTTTTTTTTTTCCAACACTGCACTAATGTCACGAATACGAATGAACGCATTTATAATCATGGATACAGCTTAAAATGTTCGGAACAGAACGGATTCATTAATCATAATAATAATAATAATAATAAAAAAATCTTCTGTGCAATTAAAATACGTGCATATTCATGTTGTTGTGATCTTACTTCCAGAATCAAAGAGCTTCAGGTTGTTGGTGAATCCATCATATGCAAACAACGCCCTGGGGAAAAAGGGAAAACAAGGTTTATTTACGAGGCTGGAAATATAGTCATGATTACCATCATTACGATGTCTTGGTGTAAGCACGTTACGGAATACTACGACACCAGAAGATGACCTTAACGTCGACAGGGATGTTCAGAGGTCTCGTGCACTTCCTTGTTTCTCCTTAAACGTAACGGTCATTTGTGCTTGTGAATCATCCGCTGACGTCAGATCACCGGAATGTAGTGAGTGGGTAGGCAGCTGTGAG
>JAOVYU010000034.1:8683924-8694035 GCA_025674565.1 Synodontis membranacea
GTAAAAAAAAATTATATATATATATATATATATATATATATATACACACACACACCCACACCCACCCACACACCCACACACACACACACACACACATATATATATATCATGTTAACAAGTTGTGCGTAAGCTTCTCATTCTGACGGAACGATTCCATGCTTTACAGTAAGTAAAGTTTTAGAAGACATCTGCTGTGAACACTTCGAATCAAATTCTGATGATTCAACAGCTCCAAGGAGAAAAGGGAACATTTTTGTCCAGACATGCATAGAGGAAACATCGGGTGATTTGCCAGTTTTTTCCCTACAGCTGTCTGTGTATGAAGCATGCGTGTGTAGCAGGAGTGTAATTCATACTGTATCTGTTTCTGGATTTAAAACTGATGTAGGTGTGGCCTAATCAGCAGGAATATATTTTTGTTTGTTTGTTTTTGCTTGTTTTTTTGAATGATGGAAAAAAGGTTCAGAACTTTTCCCAACTCGAGATCTGCATGAGACTTTTGTAACATACTTTTTTTTAAATTATTGAATTTAGCCAGTTCTATTTCTGAAAATATAAATAAACCAGCAGGCCTCATTTAGATCCGAATTAGATCCAGATTATTATCCGTTATAATCTGACTAGTAATAGCACACCAACTATCCATATATGTATCCATGTATTTGTATCTTTTAAGAACATGTTGTCTATTCCTATTTGGTTACATACCTGCAGAAGGCTCTTGAAGCAGGTTACAGTGTAGATTTGCAGCTCGACGAGAAATTCTTTATCTGTTAGTCCTGACATCGCTGTCCCACTTTTGTATTTGCAATTTAAATTCTTGAGTCTTGACAAATAGCTTTTTGGCTTAAAGAAACACGACTCTGTCTTTAAAGCGATATTAAACAGTGACTCAGAGGCAAAACTCACCCAGGAGAGTCTCGGGTCTGGGGGTCACCAGGCTGAGATTATTACGAGATGAAAGGTGCAAAACAGCTGTTAGGCTTTACATGAACGCAATTCCTGGTCATTTAAGAATAAATCTATGGGTTTAGTTACGGCAAGGGAACTGAGTGCAGGACCCCAGGCCCTGGCCTTGCTTTACCCAGCTCAAGCTCTAGCCTGAAACCCTGAAGGCCAAGGATCATAAACCCCACCAGACTCAAAACTGCTTTTAATAATGAGACATAATGGCAAGAAAGAATGTGCTCATTTATACAGCAGTACGCTTGTGTGCTACACATTCTATCTAGGGCATCTTTATTGCAATACAAATAACTGCTCATGCTCGGACGCTGCACACTAGAACCCAGATTATGTTTGAAATTATTTCCGGAGCGGACAATAATGATACAGTAGCTACATAGCAAGACAATCCCTTAAGTTGCAACCGAATAATGCTTTGCTCCTGTATCATCTGTTCTGAAAAACAGGACTGCCAGCAGTCTGGCAATCATACGAAGCCCTCCAGAATCCCTGACTAGATCTTTGCTCCTGGCTGTATCTCACCGCTGCCAGGTTCTCACCACGCCCTGCATTGCTCCTAAAGCTGAGCACAGAAGCAACAGAGCTTTCAAACAAATTCAGCAAAGATCATACCATTATAAGCACTTTAATACCCTTACTATAATATATACTGAGTGAAACACAGGGGTGGGGTGATATGACAAAAAATATCACATCGCAATATTTTTCTACTCTATACTTCTTTTTTTTTTTCTATACACAATATGTATCACGATATAAGCATTGGCTCAAAACCTGCCTCTAATATCGTCTTGCATTAAAAAGAAGAATGCAACACTGAAACTTTAACGTTACTCAAAAGAAAAACCAACAAAATATCCACAATAATGTGGAAAAGTGCATTGAGACATGAGTGATCACAATAGTGATATTATATCATGGTGTTGCCCAGCACTAGTGTGACAAAGTGCTATTCACTGGGGTGTGTGCACGCCAACAGAAAGTTGACTAAACGACACTAAATGACCAAGCGATTTGCGAAAAGACTGGCACCCTGTGATAATTACGACAGGGCTTGACAGTTATTAATAATGATACCATATTAAACACAACACAGTATTTTTCACATTTTTGACATCATCAGCCTTGTCAGTGGAATAGAGGAGTTATGATTTGATTTACTTCCTTATTTACCTGACCAAGGCGTTGACTATTCGGACCATATATGGCTGTAATATGATAAAAATGACATTATACTACAGCACTGTTGAATTCCTTATTCTGATTGGTCAGAATTGGGGACTAGTTTTCTATAACAGCAGCTCTGGCTCAGCTGCAAATCAAACAATTGGATTTTAGTCTAATGTGCTCATTCCAAATTGTTACCATTATAGCAACGACTCAGTACATGGATTAACAAAACGTGTGGTTATTTTACAAAGGAAAAATATATAATCTGTAATGTGGTAAAGTCTCCTGTACGGGAATGATTATGTAACACTTATACAAGTATCCAGGGTACAAGTCTCCATTGTCAGGTAATGGATTCAACAACCATTGAATCCATCCAATGAGCGGCATCCAATGAGTCAGTTCTCTGGACAGAAATGCCATGTTGAGAGTGGTCAATAGAGAATGGCCAGACTGGTTCGAGCTGACAGGAAGGCTGCAGTGACTCAGATAACCACTCTGTACAAAGGTGGTGAACAGAAAAGCATCTCAGAATGCACAACATGTCGACCATGTCATCCACTTCTGTCAACCAAGAACAGAAAGCTGAGGATGCAGTGGGCATGGGCTCACCAAAACAGCTGAAGACCGTTGGAAAAATATCATCTGGTCAGATGAATCTCAATTTCTGCTCAGGCACGTAGGTTGCAAGGTCAGAATTTGGCACCAGCAGCGTGAATCCATGCACCCAACCTGCCTTGTGTCAACAGTCCAGGCTGGTGGAGGTGGTGTAATGATGTGGGGAATGTTTTCATGCCACAGCCTCTTTGAGTATTGTTGTTGACCATGTGCATCCTTTCATGGCCACAAGTTACCCATCTTCTAATGGCTACTTTTAGTCTCTACTTTTAAGGGTATTATGCACTATGACTAACTCTGACACTGGAACAAGACAAAAGTAGGTGATTTGGTGGCTTAGTCTGAATTGATCAACATATCTTTGTGGCTGAAATGTACTAAAGCTGACTGCCTTTATAAGAGAGATGAATCCCACTGGATGGCAATTCTGTTAAAATAGCAGCTATTTGTAGAGTGACACAGGAATGAGTGGGCTTCCTTAGAGGGGGTTTCTTTTAGCGTACTCAACAAAGTAAAGATGACATTCGGATTGTAAAGAGTTTTTAAAAAACGAGGCAACGAGATGGACAGATGAGTCTGAAAGGTGGTGTTTAGAAAGATGAAGTCAACACAAAAACAACATGACAGTTGCAAGAGAAAAGCAAGAGAAAATTGGGAGAGGGGTGAAGAAAACTGGTAGAGTTCACGGGGTGGCGAGGGAAGCTGAGCTGGAATGTGGTGGTGGTGGTGGGGGGTGGGGGGGGGGGGGGAAATTGCAGCCTAGCCAAACTGTTTTAATATACAATGAACAAATAAACTGCAAAGCATGCCAAAGGGCAAACAGGAGTGGAGGCGGAACTCTAAACAGATCTGGACAACAGGAGGGGGAGGAATCAAGAAGCCTGTTTACATTCAAGGTTCACGC
Source organism: Synodontis membranacea (assembly GCA_025674565.1). Classification (NCBI taxonomy): domain Eukaryota; kingdom Metazoa; phylum Chordata; class Actinopteri; order Siluriformes; family Mochokidae; genus Synodontis; species Synodontis membranacea. The sequence continues at coordinate 8,687,583 of JAOVYU010000034.1, forward strand.
AGCATTTCTAAAGTGAAATAAACCCTTTTTCAGCACTTACAAGATTTTGTCTTTTTTTTTTCCTTATTTATCTTGGTGGGGACGAAATGTAACGACAACGATATAAGGACAGTTTTATCCTCATAACCACAAAGAGCGCAGCTATTTTACAAATTAACGATCTCATTTTAACAGCTAAAAGAGCAAAAGATCCTTGGGTCCAGGTTAAAAATGGATTTAGGTGTAGCCATAGCATTAATCAGCCTTGCTTATAATTATGGCAATGGAAGGTCCTCATACGAATATTAAAACCAACATGCCTACTGTACATGCACGCACACCAGTGCCACATTGTGTATGTCCTGCCTGTCTATCCTCACGTGTAATTGACAAGCGTTCGTGTACATACATGTCATTATGATGCTTGTGAATACTCTGATACTTGCAGTTCGTTAATGCTGACATGGTTTCATTTCTAATGAGACGAACTGATCGTCACACCACATCTTGACTTTATCTCACCCATGCCGAAACAAAACACTCATTGACTGTTCCAAAGGTGAGACCGTAAACTCTCTTATATAATCCAAACCTATCTGTAAGTATCAAGATTAACATGATATAAATGTTTTGTTCACCGAGCTGGCAGAACGGTGGAGTACAATGGGTCATTTGATAAGAAAACATGGCGTCACAACGAGTTGCTATAGCTAGCATTTTCATGGTTTAAGTTATTTAGCTTCGATTTTTTTTTATTTGTTCGCGATTTCTGCTAAAAAAAAAAAAGAGGGAGAGTTTAAATGGGAAAAAGCTGTAGTGAAGGAAGCGGAAAAATGCTTAAACTCACAACCGAGGCCCTGCCAGCTAATTATCTAACATCATGCTAGCTGCTACTTTTCATTTTGTACTATTTTTATTTTTACGCAATTATTTAACACTGCAATCCCTATCTTTGCTTGACTTTTAATTTTCCAGCCATTTCAATCTTAACCGGCAGAAAGTCGACATGATATTCCTCGACAATCCTGGAATTCTTTCTGCATCTAAAGCTGATATTAATATAAAAAGTCCAACGTTACATTAAGCTCTACTGAGAGAATTTTATCACCGCAGTCTCGATGAAGACGCGATCACATGAGAACATAAAAACTTCAGACGCAACATTGTGAAATGCATTTATTCATTCATGGTTTTCAACACGCTTATTAAAATCGATACATATTTCAGGAGAGAACTTTTACAGACATGCGACTTCCTCTCCGCGCTGACGCCGCTCATCTTTTGCGTCTATGCGCATAACGTCAGTCGAGTTCTTTACTTCCTGAAATGAAATTTAGTGATTAATGCATTTCAACAAACTGCCTGGTAAATATTCGCCGCGAGATAAATATAGAGGTGCCGAAAATACTGGAAGGAAACGTAAGAAATATAGATAACGCTGCCGTTTCCATTGTTGTCTTGTTCCAGACAAGACAACGAAAAAGGACAAAATCGATGCGATGTTTTTTTATGCTGATTTGCCGGCAGCAAAAGTCTGTGTTTTAAACTTGTTAATAAAGGACTAAGTGTAGGGTTGCACAATAGGAACCACACCGTGTGATGAAAGAGGAGCAAGAGGTCTACAGTTACATCTATTGATTAAAGTCAGCACACAGGCACAGAACAGAGTGAAACCTGAACCTACACCCTGGGAACTACCTTTCATATGTAGGTGTAGCAGTCTGTAGCCATGTGTGATAGATGAGCAGCAAGGAGCTACATTTACGTAAGTCCTCTGCATGTTTATGATCACCGTGAACCTGGGATCTCTTTTGCAAGGTTCCAAAAACAAGACAGTAAACACTATCTGCTATTTAGCCAGAATAAGATTTCTACATGCAACATAATTTATTACAACCCTTACAGTATGTTTTGACCCATATAAGCACTTTCTGTAGGTCTTGTGGCTACAAATTGTGCAAGTCACATGACCACGAAGTGTGTAACCTACAGACATTCTCACCTCTCTGTCTTTATTTTACTGTTTTAGATTTGATATCCTGCCAAAACTTGGCATCGCCATCACCTGCACAGGGACGACTTCCCGGAGACTCTTTACTCAGACTCTAAGAAAAGGTGCGAGATGCAATGCATAGGACTACACAGTACGGAAAACATATTGTCACACAGAGAGCTACATGAACAAGACACCAACAAGATACCTCTGAACTGTTATCCATTATTAAAAACTTTTATCTCTGCTCCCCATCTCACCGAGGTATACTTAAATGTCTCCAGTTAGAAAGGAAACTACCGTAATTACTTTACTTAAGTGGTTTTCTCCTCGCAAAGGCCAGACAATTACACAGGAACCATTTACAAAGGTTTTCCTCCAGCTCTCTCTTAGTAAACAGAAGGTGATGAGAGCTTGAGCCCTGGGGCAATGCAGTCTTTCATCCTTCATAAACATAGTGGTAGCACTGTGTGCGTCCATATTACTTCTAATGTACGTATGGCACTTCATTCTCAATTGCCGTTCTGTTATGTCAACAAGAACACCCCGGCGTTTGTAGGCGTCATGAATTTGCAGCAAGGAGTCTGAACCTGTACGTTTGATTGAAATAAATTGCACGTGGTAAATACAATACGAACGCTAAGCACGTCTCTAGTTTGAACACTGTGGAGGTATTGTTGAGGCCTTCCCTGGGTTATGTACCATACAGTGGGAATTAACTGGAACTGGGAAGTCACCGGGCCTCTCTAAGAGAAGACTCCGCTGGGACAACTCTGGCATTTCCTGTACAAAATGTCCTACACAGCTACTGGAATACAGACCCAAACGTTATCTACACTTACTCAGGTTTTGAACGTTCTTCGCTCAGACTTGTTCGCACAAACATTAGTTCTAACTGGATGCCTGTTTATTCTCCGCAACATTTATCCGTTTCAAGCGGTCGGCTTTAGAATTTGCCTAACGTATTACTGAATCCAGGAAATAACTGCACAGAAGTTCATCGTAGTTTCCAGAGGGAAAAAAAAACAAACAAACAAAAAAAAAAACTCCTTTATCACCTGTGCAAGCAAAATGACATTTGTCTCTGAAAACTTACTGCATACTTCACTTACACGCATCTTCACGACGTTCGTGTATTCAGCATATGTTTATTTTATTTTAGCATATGAGGCAGAAAACAACCAGCTAAGTTAATCGTGATAGTCTTACCACGGCATGTCATATCTAACAAGCACATCACAGGAAACACACAGCAGTTTTACTAACTCTGGCCACCAGCCAAGCAAGTGCGGTAAACATCTTACAAGCGGTACAAAGCGAGGGGATCTCAGCATAGACAGTGAAGAAGTTTGTTTTTGTTCTTCGTTTATCCATACTGCTTATCTTAGGCCTCGGTCGGCCAACAGGTTCAGACCCAGAGCCTTCTTGCTGTGAGGAGACCATGCCGCCCTTCTTCATTCATGCTCTCGGAACTAATTTAAGAAAACTATGATAGGAATTCTGCATTGTCAGGAACAACTCTGAATCAAAACAATGCACGATCTCACAAGCTGCACGCTAGTTGCATGGCAATATATTATACTGCTACTGTACATATTGTAGTCATTGTACAGTTTGCACTCAACTTAGGCTGCCTTGTATTGCACTTAATGCAGCCTCGCGCACTACGCTGCGCTATTACGTGTTGACGGATGACCTTCGTTCCAGTGTACGCAACTTACATTGGAGGAATCTCAATATATCTCAAAGCAATATAATTGAAAGCAAAATTTTTATTATACTAGGATCACATTCTGTTGGAATTATTGTCCTGTAGTACAGTTTTGAGACCTTGAGACCAGTTAGTTGACTAGTCACTCAACAAATCCCTAACTGAGACATTTGGGTGGTGCTCATCACTCATCGCTCCATGGTTTTTATTCAGTCCGTGTGTGTACATATTCCCTGCTGCTTACTTGTTTCTAACAAGTGCTTGTATTCTCTCCCGAACTTTTAAATCATCGTTACGCAACCATGCCCGTGGGTGATACCGCTCGGGACAAATGCCACATGGGAAAAACACAATACTCTGAATCAACGTTTATTCTGCCAAATGTTTCCGATGAGTTCAAGCACAGAACACAATAAGGAGTGGATCCTCCTTGAAGACATGCAATTAAAGTTTCATTAATTATTATCCTTATACTAAAGTGGAACAATGATTTATAGGCAGTTTATAGTTACTTTGGCACCCATTCAAGGAACATCCAAGTGGGGCTAAAACCAGGCAAGTGCATCCAAGTTTCGGCAAGCCTGATCTTCTGACACATCATTTCGTCACCTCCGAGATTTGACAGCAATCGCTTGTGTGTTTAGGGACATCCAATTGAGGCAAGTGTTTCAACAGAAGGTTTTCACGGACAAAGAAAAGAGTCTTTCATGGACACAGTCGGGAGAGTCTGGGAGATTTAACTAAAAAGGAAATGACAGTCTGTATCTGGTCTTCACTGAATGAGTCTTCATGGAGCAATTCGTCTTAAAAAAAAAAAAAAGGATTACTCGTGACACTTCATTTTTAACCTGTGCTTACAAATAATAGTGAATTCAATAGCTTGCTGTGATATTCCTCGCAAAGGTTTGGGTATGTAAATTGAACCTGAAGTAAACTGAGGTCTGAAACACAACAGGCTTGAAGCCAAATCCCTTCCATGGTACAAGTACGCGAGTCGAGACACCCTGACGTCTGGTTACGCCAGGGCAGCGGATGCTCAGTGACCCACCCTTTGAATGCTTAAGGATGTTTGTTGATGTTTTTGTTATCCTTCATCCAGTATGCGGTTCTTAGATTCTGTTGTGGCGCAGAAACAGACCCGCACACGTCTCGTTCAAGTCGCTATCGATTGAGGATTGAGAAAAGCATTGATTCTGTCAAAATGCTTCTGTCATGATAGAAGGTTCTGCCAAGTAGAACTGATATAAAGAATTCGCACTGCTGATTTTAAGAGTAACCGATGCTTCTGCAAGGCAGTAAACACTGGCCACTCTGAGACACCGGTTCAAAGCAGTAGAGAGGAAATTTGAGCACAGCATGATGCCTCCTGACAATGGCCTAAGAGGCGGATATCACCAGCATGACTGTTGACAACCCCACTAATACACACGGCCCTGTCTGGAGTACGCCGATGGAGCATATTAACCCATTATCATGGTATAACCTTCATCTGCATCCTGCTATTCAGCACCTGAGACCGACTGAAAATAGGATATAAAGGATATAAAAACAAGCAGGTTTGCTGGTTGGCGTTCACATGAAAGCGGAAATAACTTCACAGCCATGAAGACAGTGATGACGATTCACTATATTCATTCACAAAATCTACTTAAAATGAACCTGAACCATCAACAAGGAGAAACACAGCAACATTCAATCAAGGACTACGGAGTTTGGTGCAGTTTTCCGTGACTGGACAGAGGAAGCCAGACGAACGCGAGTCATCTGTGGAGGTCACTGCGGCCCGGCATACTGTACAACACACGCCATTCTCTGAGGATCACGCCTCTGTTCGTGCAGCTCTGCAGACCCGCATAAACATCCTTCCACCACACCGAAGTGTTCCCAGCTCCAAAGAGAAGAGTGTAGGAGCACAACCATCAGATGTGAAATTGTAGCAGTGACCAGTGAAGGAAACTGTGGGAGCAAGTCGAAACACTAGAAGACTGCAACAACACCTACTCACGCTTTTGGTGCTTCGTACAGTCGTATTTCCACATGTTGGTTCCCAGCGGTCAACTGTAAGAGGAGGATGTTGAAGGAGGCCAAAAAAAAAATAAATAAATAAAATAAAATAAATAAATAAATAAATAAAATAACAAGCTGTTTGAAAGCATCGCATGAAAGAATCCCTTCCTGAGAGCAACACACAAAATGCAGTGCCCGAACTTCACCGAGCCTTATTGGAGCTATAATCTTGCATTGTGGTCAGATGAGACTAAAATAAACATTTTGTCCATGAACACCGTTGGCACGTGTTTGGTAAGAAACAGGAGCTGCATACGTGGAAAAGCACGTGACAGCCATTGTAAAACATGCTGATGGATTATCCCTGCCTTGGAGCTGTTTTGCAGCTCTTGTGAAGATGGCATCGTGAATTAGGATGAAAACCGGCACAAAACCTGGCTGCCTCTGCCGGGAGGTGAAAACTCCCAACACACATCCAGTTCAACATAAGTGCTTGTGGGACATGCAAAATGTTTCGCGATCACTATCTCGGTCTTTAAACGTTATTTAGAATCCGTAATACCGAATTTAAGACTGAAAGCCACATCTGCAAACCTACTGTATGAATGTAAAAGAGTTGAAACACAACAGTGCATGGAAAATGGGCCAAAGAAGCTCAGTGACGTTGTTCTCACACAGGAAGCTCGGGGATTCTCACACAGGAAGCTCGGGGATTCTCACACAGGAAGCTCGGGGATTCTCACATAGGAAGGGTAAATCATGT
>JAOVYU010000034.1:8701926-8713440 GCA_025674565.1 Synodontis membranacea
CTGAGCATCTTGGAGAAACTGACACAGTTCTTCTGGAGATTTTGTCTATCGCAATTGCTTCTTTTTTTGCAGCAAAACCCAGGAGCCTTCATTATGCGTTTTTGTCTGAAAAGTGGTCTTTGCTTTCTTTACTGACATAAAAACATTTTTATGCTTACAATTATAATTATTATTATTATTATTATTATTTTGGAAAAGTAATGTTTGGGAATTTGAATTGTTTTTGTACTGAATCAATAAGGCAGAATTCATAAAATGTAATTTATATTACGACTATTTGTATGTATAATGCATGACTTCTGTCCATGTCGCTATTTCCGTAAAACGTCTCCTTTCTGTAAATTAACCACAGTCCCAGATAACAAATCAAACAGATGTTCAACATCAGTCCAAAAGAACTGAACATAAATGCATTCATAAAATAAGTGTAGAGTCCTTTTCGTTATTACATTACAGGATTACCATGGACAGTACTGGGCTTGGTGATGAAACATTCAACACTGTCAATGTTTGTGTGTGTACAGTATACATCTGTGACACACTGACTGTGTACATGGATGCTTTTTTTTATATTTGGAAAACTCAGGATTTTAAATGCTTTGTTCAGTTTAATTGAGATAACTCCATAGTCGTAGCAGAAACAATGAACTACTTTAATTGCAACGTTTTGTGTTCTTACTGTAATAAAAATGAAAATAAAAATGAATTCAGTAACCTTCAGATACCGCTTTATCCCAGTCAGGGACACGGGGGTGGGGGGGGGGATGCAGAGGCTGTCTGAGGAACACATTGGGCACGGGCCCTGGATGGGTCGCCTGTCTATCGCAGAGCACCATGCACACACATTCACACACTCATTCACAACCAAGGACAATTTACATTAGCCAGTCAATCTACTGTTTTTGGAAGGTGGGAGGAAACCTGTGAACCTGGAGGAAACCCACATAGACACAAGAGCATGCAAAAAGAAACACATACACAGAAACCCTTGATTCTGAGAGGTGTCAGTGCTGCCTGCACACAAAAAAAATTATTAATTAATGAAAACAGTAATGCATGATTATTAATGTCTATTAATTTTCCCAGATTGGCAGAAAAATTATTACTCCATCCCTCTAATATATCAGCTACCTAATAAATAGTAAACAGCAAAAACTGTCATTCACAAACGAGCAGACTATGACATAGTATATCAGAATAATGGATGGATATATCCTAGTAACACTATAGTATACAGTACATACTGTCATACTTTTTAGTATAGTAGCATGTTGTTTTAGACACAGCCCGCTAATATTTATTATTGCTTCAACTTTGACAGGGTAACCAGACTCTTTCCATGCAAACCACATTTTTACAGAGACCATATTGTGAAATGGGTTTTTTCCCCCCTCTAGTTTTGTGGGTTTCAGACTATGAAGAGTTTCAGCATCGCTGACCTAAGCTGTGGTTTCTTCACTTAACCAGTGACAATAAAGCTTTCTGTTTCTTTTAAAGACGTTCAAAATGAGTTTTCCTTTGTTACTACATAAATGCATTTGAATACATCACTGTAGCTGGACCATGGATACAGTTAACAAACAATGCAAGTGAGTCACAACAGCTAAAGGGTAGGTGCGATTGTTGTCACTTATTGCTAGCTAGGAAACTCAACACTTCGACAACATGAATGAAAATAGCATTGAGAAGTATACACTTCCTGATCGGCTATTGATAAACAGTACTATAAATTGGCCATACTGTAAAAAACTCGGGTTTAAAAATTGGGTTGGGAAGAAGCAGCTGCGTTTGAGAGTTTAATGTGTCAACTGGTAAATATTTATGAACACCAGGGATCTTATTAGTATTATAATAATTAGTATTAATAAAATGGCTGTGAGTAGCAGAGACAGAAAGGCACTATGGTTTTTGATGTTTCATAGACAAGCCTAAATGCTACAGTATAAAACAGCCATAGCAGTGCCATGGGGTTTAAAGTCTTCAGCCATGTTTCCTCTCAGCTCTGGAACTCTCTTCCACAAGACATCTATAATATTAACTCCCTTCCAACCTTCAAATCGTGGCTTAAAACACACCTTTTTAAACTTTCCTATTCTGTCTGACTCCAACACTAATGGCTTTTGCAATTCTATACACTTTAACTTATTTATGTGTATTTTATGCCTTCTCAGATTACTGATGTCTTGATGTAACAATGTCTTGTTACACTGTTGATTACTACTGTATGTTTGCTTTTTAATTTGCTGTATGGTGCCCTTGCATGTATAAATATGCATATTAATAATGCATAATAACAACAACAACAATAATAATAATAATTATTATTATTATTATTATTATTATTATTATTATTAATAATAATAATTGTATTTTTTATACACCAACTATCATGCTCTATACAAAACCACATATTAAATAGTATGGCAAAATCTGTACAAAATATGTATGCTGCAATATTAAATAGTGTTACTATGTATATATACACTATTTAACATACTGTATGGTATGACTATGTCAGCTGTGGAGAATAAACATAAAAACTGCATTTAATCTGTTGACAAATATATTATTTGTTCCCCAGTGTCTTTGTAAGCATATTATTATTATTATTATTATTATTATTATTATTATTGTCCACCTGCTCATTCATAGTGCCTTCAAATGCATTCTGATTTATTTACACATATTATACAATCAGGTCCAAGAAGAGCTGAATAGAACAACAGGAGGTCCACAGTCCATCATTCATCCATCCATCCATCCATCCATCCATTTATACATCCATCTATTATCTATATCACTTATCCGTCAAGGTTGTGGTGCAGCTGGAGCCAGTCGCAGCTAACTTCGGGCAAGAGGTGGGGGGGTAAACCCTGAGCAGGTGGTCAATCTATCACTGGGTAACACAGGGATGTTCACACTCAGGCACACCTTGCCAGCTGACCTAATCAGTATGTCTTTGGACTGCGAGTGGAAACAAGCGCCCATGCATGCTTGGGGAGAACATGCAAAAAAGTCCCAGGCGGCCAGCAGGTCAAATGTGTAGTTACTATGTTCTGGCCTCTTTAGTGTATTTAATATCCTCACAATAACAGTAACATGTGAATTTCTCAAATTAAAATTATATAAATTTAAAGCTATATTTTTGGTAGTTACAATGAAGCTAACAGAAGACATATGTACTGTACTTATAACAGCTAAGAATCTTGCTCTGGACCTGGACAGATGGATCCTGGGAGGTAAATGGCTTAAGGGTAAAAGGGTACAGCTGTGTAGTGAAACGTAAAACTTAGCACGCTTTGACGACCTTCAAATGTTTGCTCTTATGAATAATCTCAGATAGTGTATATCATAAAATAATATATACAAGGGGTGTAATCCTGTCTGCCCTACAACACCTAGTTAGTGTTTTTAAGTTTAAATGAAGGTTTATTAAAAAAAAAAAAAAGAAATTCTGGTTTAGACCATGCCCAGGTAAGGTTTAAATTAGAATACAAATATTACAATTTAGCATGAAAATGATTAAAGCACTTAACAGATACAGATAATATCATTGCACTCAACACCTAATACGCAAAACACATTCAACATAGACATATTGAAAAAATCGCCTTACACATTTATGCAGACAGTGCAAATGCCAGCACAATGCTGCACATTCAGCATTGAATAATTTTTATTTTCAGATGGCAATATTACAAATTACTATCCTGCTATTTGTTTGAAGCACTAAATAAGAACCAGCACAACAATTCATGTTTTGCACCTCAAGCAATGACATCATTGTGCCGTATTATACCCAGATTCCCGAAATACAACGTCGCCCACCTAAACATCTCTGCTGTGGAACATGAAAAGTGTGGGCATACACTGGAGCTTTGTCTTCCCTCCAAACTGCTGGCACATTGTGTAAATGAGAGATGAGCCCAGGATGTCAGACCTCCAACACCATCCCCATAACTTCCTGTCATTAGCTTTGTGCAATGATCTCTGTAAACAGTTTTGCTCAGTAATGGTGTTATGCTTAGCTTCACTGAGTCCTTGGAATTTCCTCCTTAAAGAGTAGAAATTTTGCTTGGGATAATTACAAATGTTTGTTTTCTTTGGCAACATCTTTGACACTGCTGCCAAGAAAGTTTGATCACAATGCTGTATTTTCTGGTACGGTTAATGGAAAACGGTGCATTTCATTCTGAAAAGGTATGAAATGTTCATCGTGATAAAAACATATTACAGAAGCTGTATCATATAACTATGGATGATTCTTATAATTATTTTCCAGTTTCTTTGAATATATTATTAAACCAACAAATGTATCAAATTATTAATTGTGATATCATCTCATCCTAAATTTATAGAATACCATTACAATTACAATTATCACAGATTTGTTTTCACTTTAAAACTTTAAAACTAAAACTTAAATTTTTTTTTTTTTTTTAAATCTCTAAGCAATTATCTCTAATAATAAACTGTCAATTTCCCCCTATTTCCATAGTTCTTAAAATGACCTCTGCGATAATAACACTCTAAGACTTTCTAGGGAAGGTGTGATGATGAAGCCACAAGCTAAGCAAGGCAGATTTTCTTTAATGCGGTACTTCTCAGGTCAATAAACATCCACTGACAACCACGTTGCTTTGTGTTCAGACCTGACAGATGGGTCAGAGTTCAACGCCACAGAGATATGCACACCAGGCCAGAGGTCAGCGTTCATTATTCCCCTCTCTTTGGCGATAATGTGTTTTTCTTTAGCTTCTCTGCTCCTCCTTATCCATTTGAAATACCATGCTTCTCCAACCTTCTAAAGTTCTTCAGCTGAACCGCTCCACGACTATGGTAGGAATGCTTTATCTCATCTCCGTGGAGCCCTTAGCACAACATTAATGCCACCATTATCAAGTACAAATGTCTGCGAATTTACAGACCTTGTGGGATGATTTCCATTCCAAGGCCAACACTATGTGATGAGCCAACACTCTGTGTATGTGATGTGTATCCAACTATTCTGACTTGTTCTGGTCGCGTGCAAAACAATGTATTAGTCCCATCACATGGACAAATTATATATTGACATATCTGAGAATGATAATTGGAAAAAAAAAAAACAGCAAAAAAACCAAAAAAAAACAAGTCCTTATACTGTATATACAGCAACAGATTCCTTCACATAGTACAGAAATGATGCAAACCGAGATTTTAAACACAATTTTTAAACTGATTTAAAAACATGCTCCTCATTTATTACAAAACAGCAATATGAATTTGACCATGTGTTTTTTTTTTTTTATTTTTTTTTACACTAGTGGCGTGCTTGTGTTTAATCACACCCAGGACACCGAGGCATGCTCATGCATGAAGTATTGCTTTCTTTTCCAACAGCTTACTTCATCACACTAGAGGCCAGGAAGGGAATAACAAGGAAAGTATTATTTTGCCTGTTGGGTGGGAGAGCGAGACTGCTGATGTGCTGCGGAGTGTATCTCCTGTGTTGACAAGCTGTGATAATGAAATAAAATAAAGCTGACCATGAGATTGTGCTGTGCTTTGAGAAGGGGTTGAGATTGCATGACCGCACAAGGAGCTGGATGAGTTTAATAGCTTGTTGAGCGTGGAGTATAGGAGTGTATGAATTCCAGTGTAATCTCAGTAATATTACAGTAACCATGTAGATAAGGCAGTGCTCTCTTAGTACGATTAGGTTTAGATGTTCATTAATAAAAAAGATGCTGAAAATACAATATTCTGGATGACTTTCTAAACTTTCGGAACATATTACGAAGTGTCAGAGGAAGTACAGTGGTCATACGGTGGCTGCCAGGTTCCTGTGGCGTACTTCCAAGTACTTACATTCACACTCCCTCGCTTTTTCCCTGCTAAATGACAAATACGATCAAAAATTGGGGTTTTTAGGGATTTGTCAGTCCAATTCCGCTTCTTTTTCTTTGTCTTCCTTTCTTTTTCTTTGTCATCCTTCAGGTTCCTCCTTCTGGAATAATCACCCTTGGCCTAAAATAGACTAAGAATACAAATGTTGTTTTGATTTCTTAAGCAAGTAAATGTTTAATATTAGCCATATTGTGGAAGCAGTGACGGCTCGTCCTTTCTTAATATATGAATTTCAACAATGAAACTCTTGAGGGTTGAGCAACGCATTATATCACAAGGGTTTGCTGATGGTGTAATAAACTATTAATAAGCGGTACAATAAACACATGCGAAGAGATCAGCACCAGACTCAATTCTTCAAACCGGTCTGTGTATTTTTCTTATGAACACTAGTGGTGCTGCTGTGCTTAGTTCCACAAATGCTTATTATTAACAATCCACCTTTAAAAGTGAAAAGGTTCATACCGTATACTGTATAACCATGAAATATTGTAGAACGCATGAGATCATTATTTGCTTTTGAGTAAAGTGCAAGCTAAATATAGATAAAGATAGGTGAGCTCATTATTTGGTTCGTAAGGAGGAGGTGAGCTCCTGTCCCTCCTCTCGCTGTAAGGTATGTCGTACTTGTCAGGAATTTGTAAGGCTTGCACTAAAGCCAGTTAGTAATGTGTTTGGACTTGGGATGGCATATTTATGGAATAACAATTTGGGTGAATTATAGCTCTAGTTGGGAGAGCTCCAATCTTGTGTACAGCCCTGAACACATAAAAAAAGAAAAGAAAAAAAAAAAAGAAGTTGTTAAATTCCTCAAGTCAGTGAGTTGTCCTACAGCCAGCGGAATAATGCCTGGCAGCTTCTGAGTCTTTTAAGATGAAAAACTTGAAAAAGATTATAGATTTACTGGCTGCTTCATAGTTCTTCATTCTACTCAAGACTGTGACACCCAGAACAGCGAGGCATACATTTTAGAAAAGCATTGCTGAAATCATTTTGGACGATTAACGCAGCAAAGTCTTTTCGCAGAGTGCTTTCAGTCTTTCACAGAGTGCTCAGAAGTACATAAGCAGTTGTTTTAACCAGGGGAGAACCATGAGCTCAAAGAGGAGGACTGCAAAATCAGGGTCAGATTAACGCTTATATTTCAGTGGAGGGAGAACAGAAGATGTGTAGATTTATGGTTGATGTTTTAGGGAATTAACTGGCATGATTTTGCATGAATCTGATGGTGCGTAAGACAACAGCAGGTGACATTCTAGAATGCAATAAGTGTGCTGCAAAAACTTGAATCCTAAGCAACCTCATGAGAAAGTTCATCAGTCTATATAAAGAAATTTCAGATTCATAGACTTTTGAAATCGGAAAATAATTATTTTTATATAGAGAAATATTTCTTATATCAACATGAATATAACCTTTCTGTTAATCTATATTTGGGAAAACCCCCTCAGACTCCACAAATGAATTCTTGAAAGTAAATATGAGTCTCTATGAGCTGGCTGTGGCTTGCACTGAACATATCTAATACCAGGGCTGGCAATACCTGGGTTAAGCTCTTTATTTTTCACTCACTCACTCACTCACTCACTCACTCAATCTACTAATCAGTCAATCAATCAAACCAATGATTGATTTCCACATCATTTTTTACTGTTAACAGATGGCTTAAGGTGGATGGTGAAGGTTTTACTTTTTTGAACCAACAGCACCACCAGTGACGATAATCTAAAATGTGGATGAAGTAGAGCCTGGGGCTGATTTCTTTCTAGCCCAGCCTGTACATACAGTACACACAGCCAGCTGTCAGTCATATCACATGATACCCCTATTGAGGATCTCTTCTCTGAAACATTCATAAAACATGATCAGAATTGATTGAGAAGCCAGAGGTTAAACACAATAGTGATGGAAATAAACATGAATTAAGTATATTACAGTACTTTCAATAATTCACATAATGTTGGTTCAGGCATTATACTGTACACAAAGGGATTAACAACTGTAAGTTCTGTGTGGCTTGAACAAAGTACTGGCTGATGGCAAGGACAGTGTTTCTGTTTACCTTGCTTCCTATTTGGAAGAGAAACATATAGCACGGTGAAAAAAACTAAATGGTGCTACCTGTCTGTCTTTCAATGAGTGTGTTCTTGGGTATATGCATTAAAGTTTTATGCTTCTGCCTACAAGGGGACCATATGCTATGAGGCTCAACCATAATGGTGTCATAATATTAATAACAAGGTACTGATCGGTAGTAGACCTTTTTTGGACCATTCAAATATGACCAGCCATCACGATTACAGAGCTGACGACACAAAGTCTATGGCTGTAATCAGCATATGCACACACACACACACACACACACACACACACACACACACACACACACACACACACACACACAGATACGATGCCTATGTGGTCTCATGGCCACCCATCCATATGGACACATCAAGGAGACCCAAATTTTACAACTAAAGAGTCAATACTAAAACATCTGCAGCAGTGCTCCCCCCTCAAACTGTTACTGGAAATTCTGCTGGATGTGTATGTGTTGTCCCCACATCACACACCCCTGCCATGGCAACCACCATCACATGTCTCACATTTACGCGACTGACAAAAACCTGGCCTAAGACCGAGTCGAGTAAAATCTCAGAACCAACTCACTAGAAAGTACTGCGTCATGAGAGAGAGAGAGAGAGAGAGAGAGAGAGAGAGAGAGAAGTGAGGAGGAATACATCATGTGAATCCTTAATCAAGCCAAGCACCACTCACAGTTAGCTGACTCAGCTCTCTGAGTGCCTGTTTTGGGAGGAAAAGGATGTAGAAGAGGCAGACAGGAAAATCAGCCTGCCAGACCTCTCAAGAGAGTCACAATCTGACAAATGGCCGAACTGAAAAGACCAGTACGAAACAAAGAGGAAAAATAGGTTTCAATTCAAATGCTCGAAGTAATAGTTCATTTCCAGAGTTAACATAACTTTTTTTTTTATTTATTAGAAAACTCTATTTTATTGCTTAACAATGCTACAGAACGATCCAAACTACACCAAAAATAGAAATGAGTATTCAGTGTGCAGATCCACTAGCATTTGCTGCTCGCTCCAGACAATAAAGTATTTGTGACCTGAAACGTGAGTGTGGAACTGAAAAAAAAAAAGTGGAGGAGAACTGCGCAGCTAAATACACAAGTTCTCCATGAAAGACTACTGGATAGAATTTTTTCTTTTTGGTAAAAGTGAGAAGAAAGAGAAGTGGAGGGTGCAGAAGAATTGTCTCTAGTAAAGGGAAAGGAAGAGCTAGGAATTTAAAGGAAGTTGACTTAGGGAGGAGATGGCGCTTCAGACATAATAATTCAGGCGTAATATGTAATGTAAATTACATTAATGTAATGTCAAAAAATGGATTGATATCTTGAGAAAATGAACAACACAAAATCTCCCATACTTAACCTACTGTAATAAAAATTGCACAAAAGAGAACATTCATTAATTCATCAAAGCTTCGTTCATTATGGACATCAGTGCTATTGGGCAATAAATTACTCTGACTTCTATTAGAAATGCAACATTACATTCAGGATCATTTCTACATCTCGTCCGCAGTGTAAGGCTCTGGATTAACCTGGTGGAGTATATATATATTTATTTATTTTTAAATCTATTTCTTTTGCTTATATTGTGATATTTGGTTAATTTATGATGAATGTTTCAAAGCAGTTTCCTAAATGACCGTACTTAATTATATATAGAAAAGACTGCAATCTGTGAATCTGAGTGTTGATTCTTGTTACAGGAATAGCTGTTTATCTCTCTTGGAGGATTTGGCTTGGTCTGGGTCAGGGTAAGAATTATTTCACTTCCAACTCTGTCTAGCAGTAATACACACAAGAGCAATCTTTAATATTAGTAGTGATATTGTAGCCTGCGTGACGATTCAACACGCTGTGCATTCTGAGATGCTTTTCGGCAGACCACAGTTGTAGTTATTAGAGTTACTGTACTGTTACCGTATGTTTGGATGTTTTTTTTTTGTTTTTCACACCATTCTGTATAAACTCTAGAACCTGCTGTGTGTCAAACTACCAGAAGATTACCAGTTTCTGTAATACTTAAAACCAGCCTGTGTGGCAAAAAACATGCCATGGTCAAAGTTACTGATATCACATTTAGGAGATTAGGTGGTTGTCAGTGTGTTCTGTACACCCCCTTTAATTACAAGATAGCTCATCACTGCTAGAAACCAACTCTATAATAAGGTTGTCATCCGCAAACCTAATGATGGTGTTGGAGTTATGGGTGTGTATGCTGTCACAGGTGAAAGGTAGGTAATGTAGAGAGCTCAGCATGCAGACTTGTGGTACTCCTAAGAAATCAGAGGAATGTCCAACTTCCTTTCTACTGACTTTTTTTTTTTTGCCAGGAAAGTGTATTTGATTAGGTTTTGACCAAAGTACGAGAATAATAATAAAAAAAAAAAGTTGAAAAAGCCTACTTGCCTTTTCATCTAAGCTGTCATGATAATGACTGCCTGTGAGCAAACTAATTACATGCTGACAGACTACTACATATGTTCAATTAGACCTCATAGTTTATACATGGTTTCTGGTTGGGGAAAACCTGGATGCTCTTTTTTATTGGGTAATTGTCCTTAAAGTCTATGTGTGAGGCATTTGAGGCTACTCATAGATAGTCAAAAGGCTCCATAGAAGTCTGAAGTCTACGGTACGTCATACTTTTATGAACTTGAATCTGAGGTTCGGATTACAAGCAAAACAGATGCTTTTAATTCGAAAAATTTTTCGATTAAGCCATAGATAAGATCAGAATTTTACTTTGCCTGTAGATAGATTCAAATTAACAGAACAACGGAATAAATAAATATATATGCTATCTGGGTGTGGTCTGCTGCTCACTTGGCTTTGTATTCACTGTACTAATAAAAGTAATGTATATTATTGCTCCCCAAGGCACAAACAGTGTAAATTATGGCCTTGTTATATGGTTCAGTCTTAAGAAAGAATAGGAGATAGATCCTTATAATACTGTACTAAGATCATGAAATATGACCTCAAAAGTACAACACCCAAGATCCAATTATGTAATGTGTTTTAAAGGTACTCTAAATCTACCTCTACCCCATTTTGTAAATTCTACTGTAAATTAAAGATACATTTTTCCCCATTAAAGAATATAGCTTTGAAAAAGCTAGCCTTGCATTAGTCTGACATGGATCATAGACTGAACATGTGGTAATAACGACTGTTAAGAGTTTGCTTGGCAGAGTTCCTTCATCATTGCGAATGCAACATCAGTACTGTCCAGGCTTAGTTTGAGAATTTCTTTTAAAGTGGTATTATTAACAGGATTAGACGGGCAATAATGAAGCCTTACAGTAGATTTCATTCTATCATTTCAATAACACGAAGCCTGAGCAAACCAAGGGAAAGTTTAGAGTGGATTTTCCACAAAGGTTTTTTGTTTGTTTGTTTTTTTGCTCACGAGCAGAACATTTGTTAATAACACTGACATTTACAATATTAATAAATAACTAGAAACGGTGTGCAAAATTCCTGAAGAAATTTTGATATGGGTGGTGCACGGTGCAAGGCGCCTCAGTGCG
>JAOVYU010000034.1:8718912-8742178 GCA_025674565.1 Synodontis membranacea
ACTGCTTGGTTAAATACAGACACAATCAACCGTATATAAAACGTCAGCGTCGCTTCCAAGGGTACTTAAACTTTCTCGAACAAACAAGTAAATCTTTGGGAAGAAACGTCTTTCCGAGGCCGAGATTTTCATCAATGAAGTGGAGAATAATTAAGCCGTGCCGTTTAATATTTCTATTGAGTGGTGTTTGGGAAATACCTCCTGTATCCCCCATTTCTCTCTGAAATGTGCCTGTGGGCAAAAATCACGGCTGAAAGAACTTGCCGATGAACAGGCAGAACGGGTAGTGCATTTGTTTACCTCATTTCTCTCTCCAATTTTGGTTGCAACTGATGCAACAAATGTATCAGTGTTCATTTTGCTCTCCCATGCAATTTTGTTTGATAAATGAGGGCCCTCGAGTGGAATTTCCCCAACAGTGCCTCAGTGGAAAGCAGGAAAATAAAAAATAATTAGCCTAAAGAGCTAAAAGGGGCTACGGAAGATCCAAAGCAATTTTTTTTTTCTCTCTCTCTTACCGAGAGAATATGCAAAGCTTATTCATTACTGAGGCGAAAAGCATGTACCACAGTTCAGCTGGATTTACCTTTGTGGTTTAGAGAATAACAAATCCCTGACGCTGTTTTAGGTGCTAGGTGCAAGGTATCTGTAGCTCGTATATGTTGGGTATTTTCCCCCAGAAAGAGGATTCGCAGGAGAAGCTTGTCACAACAGCACCATGCTCTGTGCATGCTCGGGCGCCAGCGCCTAGGTTTGGTACTGAGGGGGTGAGTAAGGATGGGGTGGGTTTGTAGTTGCAGCACAAGAATAACAGTCTTAAAAGGAGAAGGCAGATCACTGCCCTGAAGACATTCCCTAAGTGGTGTCCCTATGAGGCCTTCAAACTTGCTGGATTAACACAGTGAAACATACAAGACAGAGTGAGAAATTCTCCCCTTCAGTTGATGAGCTAAGAACTCTTTTATGGGCTGCAGCTTTTTGCCTCAGGCTTGGCATTTAACCTGGCTTGACAAGGGAAGGCAGAAGAACGGGGGCGAAGAGGCCCCAGACAAATGTCCGTCAGCCAGGACGCACACGTTGGACACAGACACGGGTCTTCCCAGTCTCAGCTGTGAGTCTCGAGGCCGAGACCGGGTCAGTGGTTTGGGGTGTGGGCGATGGTAGTTGCCAGATAAGGATGCACCCTCAGGAGATGTGTGGTGCGGAGGAGGATGGGTGTCTCCAGAAGCACCAGCCACGCTTGTTGTGCTGCTTACGCAGGATTTCTTCCTCACGCTCACGCTCCTTCTTTGAGCGGTTGTAGCGGTCTTCCTCCTTGAGGAACCAGACAGGAGGCCAGCGATGCTTCTCAAAATGCTTCTGATTTTCTGGAAGAAGACAAGCGAGTGAAATGACTGAAATGTTGAGAGACATGGACAAATATGATCAATGAACAAGTAAGCGATGAGGTCAACAGTGATATATGTCAGGTATTTGGTCTATACCTGGAGACATGGTCTTCATGTCTTTTGGGAACTTGCGACACACACTGTTGTAGTTGGTGCAAATGTGATGGAGGCACCAGGCAGAGAGCTGTTTGGCATTGTGGAACTATTGAAGATGCATAGAAAGGAAGATGAAGTGGAGTTGGCACAAGCCACCAAACAGTGATTTTCTAACAATGCGGCTCATTTGAAAGGCGATGACTGATCATCCTTTTGAACTGGAATTAGACTGAGCTACAAATAAATATTAATTTGGGGGATTTATGTGTTTCTTTTGTTACCTGGCTACTTCAGAATTCAGATCAGTATGCTTGACACAATAATAGGGCCATCTACTCTGAAAATAGTCTGTTTTGCCACAAACCTAAATGAAGATTACCTGGGCTGTTTCTAGGTAAGCCAGCACCTGTCCGTCAATGTCCGCTCCTTTTACTGCCCACTGCAAGAGCTCTTCAACCGCATGTTGCTCTGTGGATCACAATATAACACAATCATAATTTTTTTTTTTTGGCTTGGAATGGTAAACTTTTGCTTTTAAGCTCTATTCCATTCTGTTTACATAAGAGGTTGGGTAATGTAATGTAATTATTACTGAATAATTACAGTCTCTGTGTGTGTATATATAAATAACATTATATCCCATCTGAATTGATGTTGGTAAAAAATTTCATTTTTATATATCCTGTGGGAAAGAGATTTTGTGGGTTTTTTTTTTTTTCAAGACATGCCAAGAAGTGGTCTTTTTTTATCGACTCCTGCCGAAATCAAAATGAAACCATTTATTGGCAGAGATGGCAATGTGAGAGAAGAGACGGTTGCAGGGCTTTACCGAAGTTAATGAGTTCCCAGCCCAGGTATAGCCTACCTACTTGTACAAAAACTGCACAGCCACAAGCACTTAAAATAAAGGTCAAAACAGTTTGTATTAAAATGAGGTGTATGTAGGGAATGTATGCACGTGTGCTTGGATTTAATAGTCTGACAACCAAATGGAAGGCACTCCAATCTCTGATTTATACAGATGCTAATGGATCATAATTAGGACAGATGTCCTCTGGGAACATTGCTTAACGGACACTTGTCTGGAAATCTTATCCTGTCCAAACAATATTTTAAATATCGGGCTGAGTTTGGCACTCGACTAACTGCTAGATGAGTACATTCAGTAGTAATTTGTTCTATTCATTTGTGTAATCATTTCAGAATACATAAATAGGTCTACCTGTAAGAGCCACAAGGCGGGGCAGGCAGAGACGGTTGGCTAGTATTATGAGGTCAATCGGCTCCAACTCGGGGCAAGGTGTGAGCAAGCCGCAATACAGATACTCCAGCACGGCTCTCATACAGGCAGTACTGGTGTTGGGTATGGACACCTGAAGTAAGAGATAAACAGGAAAACAGAAAATGAACTAAATACAATAAATACATTATCAACAGCCGCCCATATGAAGATATGAAAGGAATCTGTGGAAATCTGAGGATGTTTATTCATAGCTCAGCTCCAGCATATGGAATCTCATGGGGCACGCTGAACCAGTAGTGAAGCAATCTGCTTTTCATTTCTCCCTGTTGATGCCTGCTTGGTCCTGGGACACAATCATAAGAGAGGGCTTCAAGCTGACTACTGAACATGAATTTGGAGGACAAGTGGTCAAGAGAGAATGAGGGTGGACATATGAGACAGAGCAGGGCATACAGAGAAAGCGAAGGCCAGTGGCCTCTGTGAGGGGTCTTCCGTCCTTCAACAGCTCTGCATGAAACTTTGAAAGCTCTGGGCAAAAAATTCTTTAGGCTTGACACCATCGGAGACACGACCTCTGCATAAACCAAAGGCAAAAAAAGACGGCCCACAGACACAACATTTAGTCAGATAGTAAGACGAAAGATGAAAGATTCTGCAGAGGGTCCACATCTTGCAAGAACACCTTCGAAATCTCAATCACACCCCCAACCACCTGTAAACACAACATCACTGAGTCAAACCCTTTTCCCATTTCCTGCCCAAAAGCTCATGAATGAAAGACTTTTCACTGTGCTCTTGATTTGGACTCAGAAGGAACTATAAACAATAGCATGCATATTAAACTCCGGCAAAACAAGTGGCAGCTTTTAGTAGCCATCATGAATTTGCCAGATCCAACCATGGCAGTCTTCTACCTCATGCTGTCACTGTTCCCCATGCTGGCTTTGGCACCTCCGCGAAGTAACACATGATGAAGAGAGTTTAATTGCCTCTGGATGTGCCTCTCCTTAAGGACCAGAAGGTTCACATCAGTCTGCTGAACAGAATCCATCACTTCTCCTGGCACCATGAAGACTTTCATAGATGACAGTAGGATTATCATGCCTCTGGACCTGGCCTGAATCCAAGTCCTTAGGCACCAAAAGATTGACTGGACATGATTCAGTGACAATAATTAACTCTTGTTCTGTTGAAATATTGCAGAAAGAATGCACAGCCATGTATAGTGTAGACAGACGGCATGCTGGGCGACTGAAAGGCAAAGAAGGCAAGGTAGGGGAAAATCAGACAACACCAGAAAAGCCCAGGGGTCCTTCTGAAGCCTCTGGGGTGCCCCACATCTGCCTAAGAACCAATTAGGAGAATGTCAGCCTGACTGTGGCCTCTAATTACAACTAAAGGGCAGAGTTAAGATGTGCAGTAGTAACGCAGGAGGTAGCATCCTGTCAAAGATTCAGCACAATGATCTGGATGGCTTTAACAAGATTGAGCAGCACTTTAATCCTTTATTCTGTCCAGCGTTCTCACCTCATCTGTACACTCTGCTCAGAGAGATCAGGCTCCAAAACTGTCATGTTTTCACCATCACTGCCACTGTCACCTCATTATCATCTCCCTAAGTAGTCGAGCTGCCACAACTCTGTCATACGGCTGCACTGCATTATGGAACTTTGTGCCCGTTACTGTCTTCAGTACTTCTACTTTGAATTTCTCACCAATATGATCTTGTTTATACAGTAGGAGCCAACAGTGAAGTACAACTGTTATTAGTTACATTTAAAATCATTAACATTTTTATAACCGCGGAGCTGCGCTAACAAATGTCCCCGTGATGTGAAACGTCTGACATTTACTATCTTATAATAATGAAAATACAGCAGCGACCAATAAATTCGCTCCGGAATCTCTAAGGACGTCAGACAGATATCAGGACAGATATTTCAGTATAAATGAATTAAATGTGTTTCATGGTGGACCTTTCCTTTTACGATATTGTTTTTAGAGTACTTATGATAATTGATTTGCATAGACTTAGAAAGTATTACACATCTTGCTTTAACCTTTTACAGTGAAATGACAATTAACTGTAAAAAGGGTCAGAGAGGAAAACAGAAAAAAAAAAAAAAAAAAAAGTGGGACAGACCAGCACAAGCCACAGTTGTACATCATGCACCCAATTCTTCCTGCTCGCCGTCTTTCCTTTCACTTTGTCTGACAGGTTTTCACAGTTGAGCTTTCAAGCTTCCTCTCACTTTCTCACTAATCAACTCTGCCGTCATGAGCGCCGTTGCCGAGAAGTGTTTCGATGCCTGACTGTCGGCCGTACTTTCACAGAGCAAGCAGCCGCACACAGTGCAACCAATGGAAAGAGACGCTCGCGCTCAAGGGTTTGAACAAATGACTGTGTTTCTTGAGGTTCAGGGTGACCGCAAGTCATAAAATAAAATATCAGCACACTTCATTATACAACCTAAATACATCCTAAATGTTATCTGCCTGCCTAGAGAGAGAGAGAGAGAGAAAAAAAAATCTCTAGTTTTTGCAGCCTCCAGTCATGTTTTCATGAATGCCAGAAAGAAACGAGCGTGTTTATATAAAAAGTCTAAAATTAGAGAAGTGCCACAGATGTGTCTGAGTGTTGTGGGGTTATTAAATATAGCTCAGTTCAGAGTGAAAGGCACGTGTTGCCCGACACAGCTGCCCTCTTGAAGAAACTGTCAGAGCGCTATTTAAATGCCTTTCAGTTTTATTTACAGACTACTTTTATGAGTACTAGTCATTGGTGACTATGGGTGAATTAAAGGACTCTCCTTGGCTCTTACGGCATCTGAGTTGCTTTGTGTCTGCTGCTTATACAAGAACTCTGTGCTCTGCTTGACACAAGGCCCAGATCTATTGCAGCTCATTCTATAAATAGTGTTGAGTTCACCAAAGTCAGTCGTCGTACTACCCTGTGCCACGGAAAGTTTCAAACGAGGCTGTCCTCACTGTTTACGTCTGGTTTTGTGGCACTGTTGTTTGCTAGGGTACAGCTTACCACAGTCGTGCAAAATAACTCTCTGAAAGGTCAAGTGGAAAGCAGAAAGACAGTGTACTGGTGAGAATACTGGCATGTCAAAAAGAGCCCTGCAGAACAATGTCAACTGCGCAGGATTAATGTACGAAAGAGAGCTCTTTTAAAGGAACAGGAATGACACTTACACTGATGCATGATGCCACGGATGGCTTCCATTGCTGTAATTTCACACAAGGTGACTTTTTTTTTTTTTGGAACGGCAACTTTGAAATCACAGCCTGACACTAACACTAACTAAACTTAACACTCTTTTTTTTGTTTGTTACAATACCTTACATAAGTGGCTAAAAGTTTGCTCTCGCTGACTGTCATTAGTCAGTTATTTACATGAAAAGAGGAACCAGTACTTACTGATTAAACGTGAAGACGATAGATAAAAAGAAAGTCATATTCTAACTGGTCTACTTCTAAAAATTCCATTCAGGATATTTGGGTCGCAGATATACCGGACACACACAAGGTGTCTGCTTTTACAATTAACGTAATTAAGGTCATACAGGTGAAATATTTGCACCTGAAATCTTGTAATTCAGTGGCTGCAATGAAATTACCTTCAAGAATAAGGGCAATAAAATTGGGCCAGTTTCAACATACCGCAGCTCCGCTGACCAGCGCACGCCTTTTTGAGAGCAGGACTGCTTCGGTTAATGTGCTTTTACTGCTAAACCGGTAAATTAAGTTGGCCATTCATTTTTAAACATGAAAACTGGATGCTGCTTCTCAAAGATTAAATGCTTCCTGAAAACTAATAGCCTGGTAATGACTGGAGCTAATATTTGTATTTAATATTTAATAGCACCATAAGGCCCAGCACGTCTTTTTCGTTCTCCACCACCTCGCTTTGCTCTTTATGTCCTCTCAGCAATTGATGTCAGAATACACAAGCGGCCAGCATCTCATTTCTTGCATCAGTTCCTTGTCTGGCTGTAAGTTTAGCTCCCTGTAATGCCTGTAACACTATACAAAGTCTCCTTATTCTGTTGCTGTTCGATGCGCCAGGATACCTTGAGTTCCTTCACTGGCTCCTTCGGGTCAGGACAGTCCTGGAGCTCAGCCCGTGAGGAGTTTATCTTTCCAGAATTTGAGATGACGGCTAGTTGTCCATGAAAAATAAATGATGTGAGTAGGGGAATTCTTATGGAATTTATAAGATTCCTGTAATTTAGCTATTGACTAAAACCACGAGTTATTTAATACAGGAAATACGATGATTATGATGATTAATAACAAACTAAAACAATGAGTGCTATAGCTCGTTACAGATCTATATCTTGGTTTTACCATTTTTTTCAGTTTTAAAATCTAATGCGTAAACAGGTTTGCTGGGAAATTAAGTGCACTTTCAGGTCACGAAACACCAGAGCAAACAAACTTCCTGCCGCTGCAACCTCAGCCATGCACCAAAACAAAGGAACATATAAGGGGGAGTCAGGGGCCTGAGAATGTGGTCTCCTTCATACCGTGCCTTTTTTTTATTCCGTACAGTTCTCTTGAGAGAATCTGACACAACTTTCACAACGACAAAAAAAAAGAAAGAAAGAAAGAAATCTGCTGGCATCTATATCTATCCAGTTCATATCAATGGGAAGTACGTGGCTTCCCCCCCCCGCAAAATATATTCACTTAATATCCTGTACGTTTCCAAAATACTTTGTGCTTCACTGTATGTCTATTGTCTTTGTCTATTTATAATTTATAAGATCAACCAGAAACCACCTGGACACATTCTACAGAAAAGATTTAAACCAAATTTCCATGCAACAAGATTTAAAAGCCTCCGCTATTAGTCACTTTCCGAAGTTATGGCACAACAGTGACAGTCTAGGAAAAGAAGAAAAATCTAAAGATACCACAGAAAGGAGACAATGCAGTTGATGTGTTAATAATAGCAAAATCTCTCTCCGTGGTGTTTCGGGAACTTCAGAGTATGCAAGGCCAGACGAGACCCAGACGCTTCTAATTTCTTCCCCTCCAAGAGATTTTCAGACACAGACATAAAGCGGACATGTCAGCGAGCATTTCGGTGTGTGTGTGTGTGTACCCTCCTACTGTCCCATGACCGCCTCCGATTCAGTCTTTTTGGGTCAATTTGCCCAAATGCTTCTCTTGAGGCGGCGCCAAGTCCAGCAGGATGCATCACTCATCTATATAGATGCAATGGTGTCTCGCTGCTGGCATTTCAATGTGGGTCAGGTTGCCATGGCGGTAGCCTCATTTCAACTACCTGTGCCAGTTACTGTTAAGGATCTTATAAAACCCTCGAGAACTGTGATTTAGTATCAAGGCGGCCTTGTATGAGCATTGGCTTTAAGGGACAGTCACTGAAGTCACTCAAATGTTGGGGAAAGTAAAGGATGGACTGTCAATGTGACATTCAACCAGTGTACACCAGGAAAATGTGCACATTTTAATACTGTTTTGAGTTTTGCACCAATACACACCAAATCTATAGCCAGACATGAAATTCTCAGCTTACTTCCTCAATGTAGCTCTCCATGAAAGACCCCCGAAACATGGCGGCCATCCAGTCACAGCTGGAGATGAGCAGAGGCTTGTGGGCAGGTAGGTAGCCATCATCCAGTTGGAACACCACATCTAAAACCATTCGGAAAAGAGCACACATCTTGGCGTGTGTCACAGAGTCGGGGCTACAGAGGGGGAAGACAAACAAACACAGAGAGACAGACGGAGAGACAAATAGACAGACAAACAAATAATAAATAGACAGATACACAGGGCTAATAAGAAGACCGAAAATAGTGAGGAGGGGCCTGGCAGTTGGGGCTAGGTAAGAAAATAAACGTCCTTCAGTTGCACAGTCAGGGGATTTCGATTTAAATCTCTGAAAATATGTGCATTTGTATTTTTCCTAAGCTAAATAGATGCATATTAAAACGTTTTACAAAGAGAGAGAGAGAGAGGCAAATGTCATGTCATGTCATGCAAATGTCAGTGCTCCATGCCATTATGTTTCATAATTAACTGTTAATTATGCACTCAAATATGAATTCACTCATATTATCAGCAAAATGAAGAATAAACCTTGAATGGAAGAGCTGAAGAGTGAAAGAGTTATGCCAAATAATTCAGTGACTGAACAATCTACTAAGCGTGCATCCAGGTCCATGAACAAAATATTATCGGAAAATATTTTGCCATTAAAATATCTTCCCATTAATCGATATTAAGATCAGTAATGTAGTGAGGAGGATGCAAGTGGTTTTTAACATTAGTCATTTTTAACACGCCACAAATTCACACCTAAATTAAATATTACGTCTATCCTTTGTGCCCCTGCTTTTGGTGCCCCTCCAAATATTAATTTGCACCAGTCACCACAGATAACGTTCCCACAGCAAGCGTGAAAAGGAGGAAAGCATCTAAAGCAGACAGTTAGGAAGGAGTGATGGCACTGGTCGAAAAGAGAAGCAAATCAGTGAAACAGTGATATAGAGGAAGATGGTTAATTGTCATTAATGACATTAACACAGAGACACATGGAACACAAGACATGACTGACACAAACAATACACAAATAACACTTAACGCATACATAACATCACACATATTCACAGACCACACAATGGATCCGACAGACTCGCTGACAAGTATGAAAATAATATCGTACTTTGTAACATGACGACAAAATAATAATATAAAATCGTAAAAAATACATCACCGGGAGACATCGTGAGCAATTCTATTCAGATTAATATAGGAATCAAAATAGAACTGCAAGTTTGACAGGGGAACTTATTAGTCACACTTATATATGAAATGATTCTATAAATGGCTCATGACTGCAGACTAGTAGAAGATGCTACATGACAAAATACCAACATATTTACTTTTACTGGCAAGAACAGCTACGGTAACAGGCGAACTGACTTAAGTGGAAAATAATATTTGTGACTAAACATCAGGTGCCTACCAGCAAAGGTGCCTTTGCTCAGGCACTCTTTGATTCGGTTGGCCCGACGCACATGGAAGGCTTTGGTGATTTCCTGGTTCATGAAGCTCTCGCGATTCAGCACGTTGGCTACCATCATGCGCAGATCAAAGACCTCCAGAAGCTCAGCAATGGTGGCCACCTGCATCAAGTCACTCCGGCCTTCATCTAGGTGACCTGTGTACAGGTACTGCAGCACGGCCTGAGCAAGTGTGAGAGACAAACCTTAGGTTCTGGAAAAACACATACATGCCTACTTCCTCGTATAAACACCACTGTATTCAACCTTTCATTCAGAAAGCATGCAAAAATTATATCCATAGATTCTTTAGATAGTTTCTATTGCTTTCATTGGCATATGAATTTTCACTTTTTATAGATATCATGTATTTTAAAAAATAAACAAACTGCTTTTGTTTAGGACTACCATGAGGATAAGGATTAAACAATATAAAAAATGTATTTATTTTTAAGAAACAAAAATTGGAAACAATGTAAGATTATAACAAAATATAGCATTGTTTTTTGGCATGGTGAACTTTCTTGACTATGTTTGATTTTAAAAAGGTTAAGCCGTCCGTTGGGGTCTGGGGGACTTCTTGTTACCAGATCTGAAATGTCAGTTTATAATTGATATACCAGAGACATTGAGAATGGTAAAGAATTCAAACAGCAGCAGAATCAAAAAGGATAATGATACATGCAACATCACAGTTAAATGCCTCATATAAATTGGAGGTGAAGTATTGTAAATCTAGTGTTTTCCTAAAAACAGCCTTAACCTGTCTGTTTATTGGAGTAGGCACTAGAGTTGAAAAGGCCCAGAAGTCCAATTTTTAGTAAAATACTGTTACATCACATTTTGTTACTTACCCTGAAAGGTGCCTCCTGAATGAGTTCATCCATAGACACAACTGTCATCAGTCTTGGTCGACCTGTTACTGGGTCATCCACCCTTTCCAGGTACACACCAAGGAACCCCCGGCCCCATCCTGACAGTGGACGGCCGGTCCCTAGGGACCCCATAGGGTACTGACCCCTGGCTGGGAGGGCATTATCACTTTGAGAAGTCCTCATTGAGCCCTGCTCCAGGAAAAGCAGTCTCCTGCTACCCTTGGTCCCCCCTTCACCATCTTTATCAATGTCAAGGCTCTTGGCACGTCCTGCCTGTTCTTTGGCTCCCCTTCGACTTTGCTCCTCCTCCTCACCCCCCTCCAGAATCTCATCTCCATCCTTGTCCTCCTCTGTAGATCCCAAGTCCATCGTGAACAGGTCGTTGAACTTGGAACAGGAAGTGGCTAGGTAGACTTTATGCGCAAACACTCGAGTGGCACCACCTTGAAGAAGGAACAGTACATCTGCACACAAGTGCTGCCAGAAGAGAGAGTCGGGACCTTCTCCGTCCATGGGAGGTGGGTCGGGGATACCTACTACAGGTCGCGGGGGCCTGGGTGGCAAGAAAGGGGCCTGAAGAAGAGGCCGTTGGACTTTCTTCAAATGGGACTTCCAGAATTGGAGGTGGCGACGAGAAATCAGTGCAGCACGGATAGCATTGTCGAAGACGTCTTTGACACCAAACTGTGCAACGATGCTTGTCTCGTAGTAGGGCACGCCTAGTTCTTTAGCCACTTCATGGCCTCGCTCTGGTGGAAGGATGTCAGTGGGTTTTATGGGTCTGAGAGGGAAAAAGTGATAAACAAATGAAATTCAAACTCAAGCAAAACAAAGGTCGAGAGGGTATTTCAAGGATAAAAGATATGGGTCGTACTTGGCCAAGGGTCTACGGGCTCGGTTCACTGCGTCCAAGTCAGCATAACGGAGGTCCAGCTGACAGCCCACCAGGATGATGGGGGTGCGGGGACAGAAGTGCTTAATCTCGGGGTACCACATGGTACGGACATGGCGGAGGGAGTTCGGGTTAGCCAAGGAAAAGCACAGAACTACCACATCAGACCTTAAAGAAAAAGAGAAAAACATTCATTGAGTTTTTTTTTTTTTCCTCAGATGTGAAACATTCAGACAGACATTGCCATGATACATACTTAAATCACTGTGTTTGGGCTAATTATTTTGTGACTCAGTCAGTGTATAAACAAAGAAAAGGTGGATAATAATCATGAATATTAACGACAGAATAGCAGGCAAAAATAAACATGGAGTATTTGTGCAAATAATGCTTTCACACTAGGCTTTAATTATCCCAGATTTTTACAGGGGCTTCCCTGTTTTTCCCCCAAGACAGAAATTAATGAGGTATTCACAGAGAGTTGTGTGCATGCTGCCAGACATTAAGGAAAGCATTCCACTTTAATCTGTTTTTCCAGTCATGGCCTACTTTGTGCCCTCCCAAACATAAATACGTATATAAATCTTGCATTTTTATTATTATATAATTCTGATTCAGCACGACTGAACAATAAAGCCTGCCCTTAATTGTATTTAAGTGAAATGTTCCCATTCAAAATGATGCGATTATATTACCTCGTGGCATTTGCTGACAGGACTTCCAATTAGCACTCAGTAAAAGCTCATTATGACTGACTGCGGAGGTCAAGATTCATGCACATTTGTGGATTTGTGTGAGAGAGAAACAGTATGTGAATGATATTCCTACCAAGTGTATGCCTGAACTAAGGAAAATATTAAAACAAAACCCTGAAGAACCATAAGCATAAAGCTGGGCACACAAATTATTTACCAGTAACAGTAATTACAGTAATAACTTCTGCAAATATACTTTAAAAGCAGAACACAGAGGCACGTGTGTTAACTTGCACCACCCCAGACCATTTACCCAGCTATGTTGTGTATATAGATTCAGTGCTTTTATTACTGGAACTGCTGCTTTGCAGGCCGTAACTTGTTGATTTAGATTGGCCTTAGGAGTGATGTTTACAGTGATGAGCTTAAAGGTATGGGTTGTTATGCAAAACTTGTGAGGGACACCACTTTCCATATTAAGTTCCCCTTTCTCAGGAATTACCCTGGCTCTGGGCAGTACCTGGGCATTATCGGTCGCCTCATATATTTGATGGTTAAACAGAATTGTTTACCCAATATAACACCCACTAGTGGAGTCCTTCTAGGAATTTCTCTCTCGTTGATTTGAATCTCAAAGGGAAATATTGACCACTAGCCAAGACAGGTGCATGTTGGGTAACAGTTGATGATTTAGTGCTGTGTTTCCACAACAGGACGGAGACATTAAGGGCATATCATACACACAAATTCCTGCCAAGGAGAACCGCTGAGCTGGCAAAGGTACTCAACCAGACACAACCAGAACAGTGTGCTTGCACTTTGGACATGTCTGACCAACACATATTCATGTACACATGCACTGGAAAACAAATGACTTGTGCATGTTGTGTTCTTGCAGACAGACAAACAAATCGCACAAGATCTCACACGCGGCTTTGACGAGTGCAATGATTAAATGAATAATCCAGCTACGCGAATCTTTATCTACAACGTCTGTTACCATGGCAAATAACTGATGTTTTCTTGCAAAAGACAATGCATTTTGGATAATACACTAAACGCTGCCACCCTACCTTCTCCCCTTGGCTCAGCTTCCCTCTGAGATCCTACACTAAAAGCGCCTGAGCCAAAATATCAATATTGATCTCCAGATCCTTTAATAAGAGCCTCCGCACAGCCCAATTATGGGGCATTACCAGGAAAACCAGCAGGATTATGTCAGTACCCGACTCTCTGGCAGCCTATATGTACCATGTGGTTAAAATGAGGTGTGACTGCGGTTGGAATTCGGAGAGGTCCAGCGGGAATGTTGTGTTGTGTGGAGAGTAAACAAGCTTATGTATAAATTAATGGGGTGTGGTTTTACTAACCTGCCATAAGCAAATCGTCTGTCTTTGTGATGGTCACCGAATGTGTCCCAAAGCCTGAGAGACACGCTGACTTCATCCACCACATCTCTAGATCTTTCCAACACCTTGGGGTGAGAGACAATTAAGTCCTTGTGCATGTCCTTGTCCTTGTGCATGTTAAAACCCGTTGTGGTTAGTTAACCCAAGCGTGCGTATATGAGTGTTGCGCGTTGATTATGTCAGAGACTTAATGCAGTAACTTAAACGTGACGTACAGTTTTCACAACAGGCAATAGGTTATTGGTCTATGGGTCTTCATATTTTGTGGTACGGCCTTAAGAAGAACGCTGACTGACTTTGTCTTCTATCTGGCACAAGGATGCAATGATAATAACAGTCAGCAAACTGCTAAACTTATAGTGGTTATCTAAGTTAGCTGACCATGCACTTCAACATATTAGTAATAAGAATAAAATGAAGGAAAAATGATAAGGGGAAAAAAAAACAATTAGAAGAAGAAAAATGAAAAAGAAACAATCCTGAAAAAAGAAAAAGTCGACAGAGAAAAAAAAAACAAAAAGAAAGGAGAAAAAAAAATAAGAAAGAAAGAAGAAGAAAAACCAGAGAAGGAAGAAAAAAAAAAAAAAACCCGAAGAAATATCTGATAAATTTGATGTTATTTTTTGATGTAGGTGGAAGTCACCCGCTTTATGTGGCACTGTTTTGCATAGAGATGTAACAATACACCCATGTTATATTTGTATACATTCTAATATGTTGTGGAGACAGGTCTACCCACCTCCTGGCACACGCGGTACTGGTCGATGGCCCACACGGTTGGCACGTGGGTGGCGAGCAGCTGGTACTGCGTGAGGGTGGCATTGCAGGCACGGGCACAAATAAGGCGGGTTTTGCCCACTGCATTATCACCCACCACCACACACTTTATCGTCTCCACATTAGGCCTTTCATAGTCTGTGTCTATATCCATGGAGAGGGCCCTGTGTGTGTGAGAGAGAGAGAGAGAGAGAGAGAGAGAGAGAGAGGAAAACAGATAAATACAACTGTCATTAAACGTATAATGACACACATAATGTCCTTATTTGCCTGTCCATATGAGTCATAACTAAACGATGGCACCATAAAGATACTCCTAATGTTTACAACCATAAAAATCTTAATGAGGGTGTTATTTTTTTTGTCTCCGAGAAAAACTCAACAGCCCAAAGAAGCGATCACTTGCTTACACACTCCACCCAGGAAGCAACGCAAACATCCTTCATTTCGGTTTTCCTTTTTTTTTTCTCTCTCTCTCTCTGCACTAAATAGCAGCCTTCCTCGGGATCTGTGCGAGCCAACGTTACTAACAGAGACCAAAGCCCAGTGGCGGAGTTTATTTTGGAAAAGTGCGCAAGAGTCCCATCTGCTAATGTGGACTACATGAAAGCCTGAGCTTTTGTGCGCACGCTCACACTCTCACACACACCTACTTAACTCCCCAGGCATTAATCCACAGTAAGACCAGAAAGAAAAAAAAAAAGAAAGAAAGAAAGAAAGAAAAAAAAAAAACATTACCTACTTAAAGGATGCTGTTAGATTTGGCGACTGAGCAGCATACCAGTACATGCTGTAACCTAATATCCATGACAACGACAAAAAAAAAAAAGGGCTTTTGTAGATCTGGACATGATTAAGCAACGAGAGGTAAACAGCAATCTTTCATATTCCAAAGAAAAAACGATGTCATGGGTGGTGAGATTGTGGAACGGGGCAGCTGAGAGCCGTTGGGTTAGTGCGAGTAGGCTAGACACACACCTGCACTCCAACACAGTTGGTTCAGAGGTCTTGTGTTCAGAGGTCAAATGAAAACATAGTGACTCATGGCATTACAACAGGACTCTCAAATTCAATTTGCGTATTGAAAAAATCCTGCACCGGTTCCTTTCGGACTCACAAGTGCCATTATCTAGAGAGCCATTCATTTATTGACATTTCTTCACATTAAATTCCCCAGCTCCACACACCTTAACAGCATCCCTCGTACAAGAACGGACAAAGCGGTCGCCTTGCAACGCTTCCCGTTCAGCAAAGGATTACTAACAACAGAGCATTCAGCAGTCCAGCTCTGACAGGCTTCCTAAAAAAAGCATCTATGAAAGATTGATAATAAGACTGCTGCTTATTATGCCATTGACAAAGACGTCATTGCTGTGACCTGCTATGCCAAGCTGGGGGGGGGGGTGTCTAAAAACAGCTCCTATTCAGAGGGACATATGAGCCATCCTTTCAGCTAGCGTGTCCCTCTCATCTCATCTCTCAGGGATGAGATGGCAAGACTAGCATCGTTTACCATAAAGCTGAAAGAGGAGGAACGAAGCCAAGAAAGACACACCGGTCTTCAACAAGCTGTAATAGGTTTTCCAGCATGCATATTAGAATGCGTCTTCGATTTCTCTTGATGCTGACGATCATTTGTTCATTGCTCCCAGTCTATGAATCACTCTTCCTCTTCCTTCCAGGATTTAATTAGTCTTGATAATAGTGACGGTCCAATAGCATAAAATGTCTTGTCATAATATTTGAAAATGTTTCCACAATACCCTGTGTGATGTAAACTGTCAAAAAAAGGCATTTTAACATTTAAAAAAAAAAAAAGAGAATAATTTTTTTTTTTTAAGATTTTCTTTTTTTTGGACATGCATAAAAACTACATAACAGGCAAACAAGCAAGCACTAATACAAAAATAGATTACAGGTCAGAGGTTTTCAATCTTTTTACCGTCAGGGTTACTTTTAAAAGTAAAAAATAAAATCATGCACGCCCTCAGTACCGATTATGTTTTACAAACTATTAAAAGGCAGATCATGCATATTATTTATTTAGGCTAGTGCATAGGTTCGTGGCATTTCTGAACAAATTTATTCACAGTTTTCTAAAATAACGCATAGGGTTTGTCTTCAAAGTAGTCGCTGTTAGCTTCTACGACTTTCTGCCACTTAGCTGGCAAAGAATGAATACCGTCGCGAAAGACGCATTCGGGTTTTGAGGAAATGAATTCATCTATGCAATTTCCTGCCATAGTGATCCTCACCGTCTCTCAGACATGGGTCTGATGCACGCGCACACACACACACACACATTTGTATTACTACCCTTATGAGGAACTTCAATTGATGTTATTAATTACCATATTATTAATATTTACATATAAATAATCATGCAGTCATAGAATCTAACAGTGATTATGTTGAAGAATAACACTACGTATTATTTAAAAAATAAATAATAATAATAATAATAATAAAGTTTGTTAAAAAATGCCATGATCTTATGCACAACCCTAATAAGTGCATGCAATAATATTTTTGTTTACTTATTATGATCTTTCCTTTCACATGATCCATTTCTATTAAAATTGTCATTAGATTCAAGCTGACTTTATTTCTAACAGCTGTGATAATGGTGGATTGTAATTTCCACCATTGTTAAAAAAAATAAAAAATAAAATGAGAAACTCTTGGAAACTCAAATTTAGCTTGACGTAGAACCACTTGAAGAATCTTTTCCTATCCAAAGAACCCCTGAAGAATCCGTTTTTTTTTTCTTCTTTTTTCTAAGAGTGTAGGAGGAAGCAGCCTACCTTGACGCTTCTATTTCGAAGCACAACCGTTTCACATGTTGCTCAAAGTAAACAAAAACCCTGCTTTGATCGCACAGGATAAGAGGCAACTGACATGGATCAATGGTTAACCTGACTTCATTCTAGTCATGCCTGCGACGTACCCAATATCTTAAAATTGTGCTAAAGGTCAAAGATAAGGTTTAGAAGCTGCAGAATGATGTGAAGAAAATGTAAATCACAGGCGCAGTTCCTCCATTTACCTGCGTTTTATCAATGGATAGAAAAAGTGCTTCGCTAAAACACCATGCCGCTGACGAGCACGGGAAAGAGTAACCTCGTGCTGTGCTATGTAATGACTCCACATTGTTGTTTTCTTTTAATCCAGGGCCATTTGATCAAACTGCTCGGTAATTTCTGACTGCGTGCTCATACTGCAAGATGCACATGGTAGCTGTAGCTGTGTTCAGAACAGAAAAGCATTTGATACCTGTGATCTATGCAGACCAGCAATCAGATTAGAGACAGAGCAGTGTATGATGTAACCTAACAGTAAATACTTTTTTCAGGGGTATAAAAAAAAAAAAAAAACCAGAGAGGTTTTAACCCTCCTATTGCTGTTTCTCTCTGAATTGCAATCATATCAGGGATTGCGCTGGATGACATAAAAAAAAAAAAATGATAAAAAGATAACGGACACTTAAGATACTGTTTATCTTTCCAATGATTTACCAAAAGCCTTTGGATGAAGGCCACTGGGCAATCAAATAAGAATGTACTGATGTATATACTGTACACCACTGTGCGTGCAGATGAACTGAGAACTTGGCAAAAATTCCAGAAACCAGACACCTTTGGACCAGCGTTGCGTTTCACTTCCATCAGCTGACCGACAAGCGCTGTCTCACACTACAGAACACACACACACACACACACACACACACACACACACACACACGTCTACACAGTGGTAGACGCAACAGGTATCAATGTACCTCGTGAGTAGGACAGCAGAGTGAGTCAAAATGCTCAGTCATGGAGAGCCAGTGGTGCTTTTTGCTATGTTAGTGAAAGGCAGAGTGTAGTGATAGATACACCTTAAAGCTGTCTTATGGGAAGATGGGAGAGGGAGACAGAGAGAGTAATGAAGGAATGCAATGAGGGACAGCCAAAGTGGGCAGGAGCGAGAGATAGCGAGAGCGAGAGAGAGAGAGAGAGAGAGAGAGAGAGAGAGAGAGAGAGGCAGACGCCTACTCCATTCACAAACATTTCACAGCCCACACAATAGGCCTTCTGCTCAATTCAACTGAGCCAAGCTCTATATATACAAAGTTGCCAGTTTATTAGGTACATCTACTGCGAGTCTAAACTCAACCGACCTTATCAGATACACCTGCCATAAAGATCCGTTTTTATAGATATACAATTAGTGACTGTGCTAAGCACGATCTCATCTCTCTACACTCTCTACACTGGACACTTCATTAGAAATGCCCACCTTGTTGGTACAATCTGCAGGTGTACAGTTACAAATCAGATTTTTCCAGGCACAATTTGTTTGGACAGTTCTCTAGTCCTTTATCAAAGCTGAGCTTCTGACTACAGGACATGGATGCCTTCTGTAACACTGGACACATACGATACTTTTTGTGAAATAAAGGAACATCTGCACACTGGTCTGTTTGTTCCATTCTTAGGAACAGAAGGGCTAACATATTGCATGATGTACGTGACGCAATACACAGACCAAGCCCGGGTTCATTTTTCAGAGACTACCGAGGCCCGAGGTAAACATGCTGACTCCAACTGGCAAGCCCTTTCGACTGCAGTGTTTGGGTTAGATTCAACTCAGAATTGGCAGGATTGGTACCAGGGCAAAGGGAAGTCTGAACCAAACCCTGCTTCTTTAAGATTGTCAATGCTAACGAGAGAAACCAAGCTTGATGTTAGTAGGCGCCACTGACTTCAGCATCCTCAGCAAGAAAAAAAAAAAAAAAAATACACAGTAGGAGGGAAGGTAACTTTGGAGGACATGAGATCTAAAGCTCTGGCTGTACTCACAAGCTGTAACTCAGATAGATGCATACAGTGTACATGTGGTCCAACAAGGGTGCGAGGTCAAGGAGGAGAAAATGAAACATGACTGTATGACAGTGGTATTTTTTTTTGTGTGTGTGTGTGTGTGCAAAATTTCACAAAAATATTTTGCAGAAAAGACTGTTAACGTATCCCTATGTGTCACTAGATTGTAACTCAACTGTAATAAACTCGAAAGCACTTGAGATAAAAGGATCATGTGCAACTCCTATAGTTACAAGTAACAAAAACAATACACTCTCCAACTGGTTCTGCTTTTGCACTGATGTAGAAAGATTACATCAACAACAGAACAGCGGACCAAAGGAGACTGCCCTCCATGGTGGTACGTGTGTGTGTGTGTGTGTGTGTGTATGTTTATGTTATATTGTGGGGATCAAAATGCCTGTTATTATTATATTACTTTGTGGGGATGTTTTTTTCTGGTCCCAACAAGGGAGACTGAATTTTACAAAGATACGTGAATACAAAAAAAAAACAGAAATAGTCAAAAGTCCTGTATTTTATTTTTTTTTGGTTACTTATGGTTAAGGTTAGGGCTCAGTTTGGGTTATGCCCAAAGACATAAATGGGAGGTCCCCACAGAGAACTATATACACTACTCTGTGTGTGTGTGTGTGTGTGTGTGTGTGTGTGTGTGTGTGTGTGTGTGTGTGTGTGTGCTTTGTAACAAATCCAGCTGCGGAGACTGCCCAGTCCTACCAGCACATAACCAGGAACCATCACGTAACATGGCAACTAAAACACAGCTGTCTGTAAGTGACCCTTGGGAGAAGAGTGTACACTACAATACCACACGTCGGGTTGTGAACATTCTCTTTTGTGCTGTTTTGTGTGTGGATTAATCTGTTCACACAATTTGTATAAAATATCACATTGGGTTTTGAAAAGAGGTGTGTAAAAACTGCGCACTTGGTTGTTGACACATATGATCACTGACGTATGACCCGTATCAGATGCGTGTGATGATCCAAATGCATTTTGGTACAATTTAGGATCTGTGACAAAAGCGAAATACGACAACAAAAACAAACAATGTTCATTTTCCTCAATATAGATGGTAGTATTTATAACCTATGATAACCTATAAAAGAGAAAGAGAGAACATGTAACGTACCAGGAAGCAGTGAGGCCTTGACAAGGACAAAGTGAAAGCAAGCGATTCACTCTCCTTTGAGTCTTCTATCAAACTCCAGATCTCGTACTACAGCCATTAAGAGTATAATGTAAAAAAAAAAAAAAAAAAAAAACTGTCCGGTCCATTACGACTATATGTCCTGAATGACTTAATATAAGCCTCGGATGATGCAGACGAATGCATTCATGCATGAAACGGCTGAATCAGGATGCTGGTGCACAACATAGCAACCTGCCAAGTAACTGCACTGCGATGTTTAACCAGGCAAAACACTCCAAAGGATTGAGGCCCTGTGCACCTCAGCTCTCAGATGCTCACCAAACATATCCACACCTTTGCCCTGAAAGGTAAACTCAGCCAAGGACACAGCAAGGCTCATTAAGTCTGGCCAGGACTCCTTCCTTAAGTTCCAATACTGCTGCCAAAGTGAATTTAGAGGTTGCGTCTCTCTTCTTATCTGAAATCAGTGTGTGTGTTTTACTGTAGTGCCTCATTTCACATTGTCATCTCTTCATTTGTGCGACAATTGCGGAATAGGAAACGCTGCAAATATTTAACCGGCTATGAATGCTGTGTTTTCTGAGAGTGGTTTAAACAGTAATTCCTCGGCAGTGGAAACGGTACGTGTATCGTGCAGAGTTGTAAAATCACAGCGCAGTGGTTAATACTGTCACTTTCACCTCTCAGCACGCAGGTCGACTAGGGTCTTTTTTTTTTTTCTTTTTTCTTTTTTTTGCACGTTCTCACCGTGCCTGCGCGGGTTTCCTCTGGGTACGCCAGTTTCTTCCCTACTGCTCGAAGACATGCAGGTTAGGTTAACTCAGGGGTGTCCAAACCTGTCCAGAAAGGGCCGGTGTGTGGGTGCGGGTTTTCATTCTAACCAAGCAGGAGCCACAGCTGATTCCACTTGTTTTAATCAGCTGATCTTGACTTTCAATAGACTCAGTCGTGGCTTCTGCTTGGTTAGAATGAAAACCCACACCCACACCGGCCCTCTCTGGACAGGTTAGGACACCCCTGGGTTAACTGATGCGTTTGTCTCAATGTTAGTCCTGCGATAGTGTCCAAAGTCAGCCTGGGATTGACTCCAGCTTCCCTGCAACCCTCGATGGGTAAACGGTATAGATAATGGGAGAATAAAATGTTCGTTGAGATCACAGCATAGAAATGCAGTTCTCTTGATCTTAAGGACTTTAAGACATCAGACACAACATATAAAACGTCGAATAAAGTCAGAACACAGTCCTACGGGTTACGGCGTTGATGTCAGAAATGTAACGACAAGGAAAACAGCAGGGTCAGCGGGAAACGTGACGACACCGATGCTTGATATCGGTGCGGTCGGCGTAGAGTACACAACACTCACTGGGCGTCACTAGGAGTCTGAATTGTACTCGTACTTGTTTACTGGGTCCGAACATGAACACGAACATGAACATGAGATCAGTAGGCTGGAGGAATTAATCTGGGATTGTGGTCTTGCCACTAAAAAAAAAAAAAAAAAGAAAAAGAAAAAGAAAGAAAGAAAGGAATAAAAAAAAAAGGAAAGAAAAACAGTTTAGTATTCAGGAGGTTCTGAGTATTTCTTGCGATTACATCAGCATCAGGTGAAGAGATGCTGGGAAGCTTCTGCGCAGGCCATTGACAAGGCAGTTCATTCATATTTCCAGACAATTTCTATTCATTCAGAATGTATTTCATTAAGGAAGGCAAATCAAGTGTGTGTGTGTGTGTGTGTGTGTGTGTGAGGAGGGGTCTAAATTGGGTTCAGAAGTACGCCTTGTGCAAAAACACACACACACAAAACAAAAATACACACACACACACACACACACACACTCTCACACACACACACCCACATACTCTCTCACACACACACACACACACACACACACACTCTCTCTCTCTCTCTCTCTCTTACACACACACACTCAGAGATGCAGTAGAGCAGAGCCCAGCCCGTGCGCCTTCACCGCGAGCGGACAAAGGAAATCAGACCCAGGTGTTTTACCCCTGAGCAGCAGCAGCAGCAGCACAACATCTGTTCCAGCTGCACTGTCACTACAACAGACTCATCCCTGAATTGCAACACTCAGTGCACCAGCTCTGCAGCACAGACCTTCACTCCACTATGGGCTTAATTCCTAAGTCGTGCATGTGATTCCCTTGACACATCTCCCTACCTTCCAACGCTTCCAGAATTGACCCACATGCCAGTCCAAAAAAAAATAAATAATAATAATAATAAAAAAAGCCGAAACGGAGATGAAGTTGTGCAGAGAGGCTCATTCGCTCGAGCCTGTCACAAAGGAAGCATCTCCGCTCGCGTCCTCCACACTGAGCCGAACAGAAGTTTCCCGGATGCCCAAAAGTCGCCCCGTGACTCTGATGACGCTTCCGCTTTCTCTCACGGTCGTATTTTTAAAAATAAATAAATAAATTAAACCCTGCCGTCTTTTCTCTACAGAGGGGTCTCGCTTAAAATGTTATTGTTTCTACAGTTGATTCCTGCTCACAGAACACACGCCCCTCTGGCTTTGCGTCACGCCGACACAACTCAACCCCGAGTCCATGACGTAGACAAGCGGGAACCAATCAGAGGCGCGGCCCCACCCCAAACCGGAGTAACCTCGAGCTCTGTTAACCCGCGCTGTTCCGCGTGCACGCACACACACACACACACACACGAGGTGATTACAAAACAGATTCGGACTGCCATATGACAAAAAAACTCCAATGGAAACTTTTTAAAAAAAATTATATCCCTGGAATAAAATGTCAGTTTGCTCTGTATTATTATTATTATTATTATTATTATTATTATTATTA
>JAOVYU010000034.1:8775073-8785929 GCA_025674565.1 Synodontis membranacea
GACCTCCACATCCAGCATGTTCACCTCCATGATCGTCTGAGACCAGCCACCCGGACAGCTGCAGCAACAATCGGTCTCCACAAACTGTCAGAAACCGTCTCAGGGAAGCTCATCTGCATGCTCGTCGTCCTCATCGGGGTCTGGACCTGACTACAGTTCGTCGTCGTACAGATTTAGACAGATTTGTGAACAATATTGGAGAGTAATGGGTCTTTTGTTTATGTAGAAAATGTTTCAGATCTTTGAGTTCAGCTCATGCAAAATAGGAGCAAAACCAAAAGTGTTGCGTTTATATTTTTGTTCAGCATAAATCTGAACTGGCATGTTTAACAAAGCACATACAAGTGTTATGGTCAGGTGTCCACAATATTATTGCTCAGATTATTGAATAGTAAATGATGGTAATACAGGCTGTCCCAAAATCTGGAATCACCGGCATTTTTCCTTACGTTAAAATTTATATTCATATTGAAACTAACAATAGATAGAATAGAAACAAAAGATAGAATTCAGTATATCTACTGTACACAAGTGTCACAACATCCAAGACCATCAGTTTTTGCAATATTTAAATTCATTTTTGGGATACCATGTATATTTGTTTCAGACTTAAAACTACACCCAACCTCCAAATATGGCCAAAAATCTTTTAAATATATTTACACAAAAGTATATAAAGAAGTTACGTGGATGTTAGGATTTACGTCAGGATTAAGGACGGAATCAATCCTACACCGTGTAACAAGTCCATTTACAGTCTCCTAACCTTACCTCCGGTCATAATGACGTTAGTCCTCCCTCCTAATGGACAAATCTGGTGATCTTTACACTTTACTTAAAAGCTTTGCTTAATGTCTGCACCTGCAGACCCGCTGAGAATCCCAAACAGCCAGATTGAGGTTTTTTTTTTTTAATGCTCCATTTAGATGCTCCCAGTGTTTGTTCCGTTCTGCACATCACAGGGGCGAGGCATGGTCCATCTGGAGAGCTCTCTGGAGAGAAAGGGACTATCCTGCAATGGACACTGCTCTTGTTGAAGTTCCTGCAATTTGTAACCAGTAGAATTTGATAGCTGATGTTTTCGTATGTCCATGTTTTAAGTAAAAGGCATTTCATTTTCCCCACGTGAAGGTATCGTACTATTTACAGGGCATTCCTGTAATGCCACAGTCATAAGGACCTTGTGACCATGTCGTAATTGAAGGAGTATATTACAGGGAGAGGTGGTGTGGTCAGTGCATATAGAGGGTATTTATTTTTTAATCCAAATAATAATATAAGGGGACATAGGTTGCAAAACATTTGGGTCATAATGTGTGTGTGTGTGAGTGAGTGAGTGAGAGAGAGAGAGAGAGAGAGAGAGAGAGAGAGAGAGAGACAAAAAAGGTCAAGCTTAAATCCAGTACAACATATTCTAGTAGATCCTGAGTACAGGGCTTACAGTGTGTTAAAAGTGCACTGTGAGAGACAAACTGGGACATACACACACACATTCATGCCACAGGCAAAATAGAAAATACTTTAGAGAAAGGCCCAGAACCTACTGTACCTTACCTTATAGAACTCTTACTGCATGTCTTGAAAAAAAATAGCTTTACTAGTACACATATACATTCAGGTATATAAGTATTTGGACAATGATGCAATCCAAATCCCCCCCCCCCCCCCCCCCCCCTCAACCATTTAAGAATTACAGCCATTTTTACATAGTACCTCCATTTTCACAGGCTCACAAGTAATTGGACAGTTTCCTTGTTATTTCTTGACATATTAAGGAGAGAAAAGGTCTGGAGTTGATTCCAAGTGTTGAATTTGCATTTGGTAGTTGTTCATGGGTCAAAAGAGGTGTTGATGCAAGAGAGGAGACAATCATGAGGCTGAAAAACAAAACAGACCTATCAGAGAAATAGTAGAAACTATTAGAAGTGACCAAATCAACAATTTGGTACATTTTTAAAAGGCAATGCACTGGTGAGCTCAGCAACACCAAAAGGCCTGAAAGACCACAGAAGACAACTAACGTGGATTCTACTGATCGTAGAATTCTTTACTTGGGAGAAGAAGCACCCTGTCACAACATCTAGCCAAGACAAGAACACACACAAGGAGGTAGGCCTACCAGTGTCAAAATCTACAACCAAGAGATGCCTTCATGCATGTAAATACAGATGGATTACCAAAGATGCAAACCACTGGTAACATCCAAGAGCAGAAATGCCAGATAAGACTTGCCCAGAAAGCCTGCCCAGTTATGGAACAAGATTCTTTGGACACACGAAACCAAGAATAACTTGGTACCAGAATGACGGGAGGAGATGATTACGGAGAAGGAAAGGAAGGGCTCATGATCCATAGCATATCAAATCATCTGTCAAACATGGTGGACACGGCTGCCATGGAACTGGGTCACTGGTATTTATTGATAATGCGACTGTTGATAGAAGTAGCAGGAAGAGTTCTAACAACACAGAGATATAATTTCTGCTCAGATTCAGTCAAATGTTGCAAAACTGATAGGACGGCGCTTCACAATACAGATTGATAATGACCCAAGACATACCACGGCAGCAACCCAAGAGCTTCTTAGGGTAAAGAAATGGACCGTTCTTAAATGTCCGAGTCGGTCAGCCCAATCGAGCATGAGTTTTACTTACAGAAGACAAACCTGAAGACAGAAAGTCCCAAAATAAGCAGCGACTCAAGCCGGGTGCAGTAAAGGCTTGGCGAAGCATTTCAAGGAAGGAAATTCAGCATTTTGTGATGTCCATAGGTTCAAGACTTCAGACAGTCAT
Source organism: Synodontis membranacea (assembly GCA_025674565.1). Taxonomy (NCBI): domain Eukaryota; kingdom Metazoa; phylum Chordata; class Actinopteri; order Siluriformes; family Mochokidae; genus Synodontis; species Synodontis membranacea. Next base: position 8,777,866 of record JAOVYU010000034.1, read on the forward strand.
TGACTTCAAAGGATTTGCATTCAAGTTTTAATAATGATGCCCATATTTATGATTTTGCTGGTATCCAATTACTTTTGAGCCTGTGAAAACTAAGGGACTATGAAAAGAATGGCTGTAAAAACCCTGGACATGCCTAGTCATAGAAGACTTTCTCTTTATTCTCAGTATATCATTCCATTTAGAATAATTATTTCATAATTAATAACTATAAATGGATATGCAATTATGGATATGCAATTATGTCACCCCCCCCCCAAAAAGAAAAAGAGTTGAACAAATAAAAAATCATTGTATATTTTTAGATTCTTCAAAAATAGCCAGCTTATAACAGTTTTGCAATCTCTGGCATTCTCCCGATCAGCTTCATAAGGTAATCACCTAGGAATCTTTCTTAACCATGTAGAGGTTCTGAGTTCGCACATAGCTGGGAACTTCTTGGCTGGTTTTCCTTCACTCTCTGGTCCAGTTCAAGATTCTAGGAAACACAAAATTATCACCAAAGGCAGTGAATAGCAAATAGATACCTTTTTGTGCGCAAGGGCATGCATGATAAGAACTTCACCGTAGCCTCAAAGTAATGATATAGCAAGGTATTAAATATAAATAGCATTGTTATATGCAAATTGTTTCCCAGTAATCTTCTTGTCAAGTTCCTGCCAGATTACCAGAGGCAATGAACATGACCGTGACAACATCCACAAATATTATAAGAAACCAAACACACCTTAATATTATCTCGAAAGGCATTCAGAGAATACTGCAGCACTCATGTCACAGGGAAGGGCGATCTTAACCTGGTAGAACCCGGAGAAGATGCACAGTGACACCCAGGTAGGAGAATTGTTGAATTTCTGGAACAACACACCTCTGTTTAATGATTATAACTATGCTTGTAAAGTGGCACGTCATGGTAGAGGCCTGGCATTCAGCGACAGTGACATCAATCTCCCTATGGGCCAGTGGGTCAGGCAGTGGAGCTCTTTCTTCTGTGACAGATAAACAGTTGATCTGATATTCAAAATTGCTGTTTTCCCATCTTAGGAGATCTACAGAGTATGTACTGTTCCTATCTAGGAATGCTCAAAAGGTTCTTTCTAAGCAAACAGTGCAAGGTCAGCCAGTTGGTGAGGAAAAGTAGAGCTGAATTGAAGGGTGTTCCAAACACCAGTGAGCCCAACCATGGAAACTATAGCTTGCTTTGGGACCACAAGGAGGACTCTGTGACCTGATTGCTGAATTCTCTGCAATGTTGACAGAGTCAATGGCAAAGGCGGAAATGTATTCTATAGACAGTGAGGCCACTTGTGGCCCAGTGCGTCACTCTCTCACGGGTATACAGTATGTGCTGTCTTGACCAGAGTCAACTTGAGTCATCCCAGCAGGTGAAGACCTCATCCAACCCTGACTCACCCTGGTCATTGATGGATTTGACCATCATGATGTTGTCTAAGCAAACCATCACATAGCAATACTTCCAGAACCAGTAAAAAGAAAGGGAAGGCGAGAGAGACCACTATGAGTTCTGAGTTCCTGCTGGTTTCTGTGTCCTTTTCTCACAGAGAGGCTCCACAGATGCCTCCTTTGCTTCTGTGACACCACACTAATGAGGAGGTATTTTTGATGACCGTCTGTCTCAGATGAGGCACGGACCCTCTTTTGTGAAAAAATACATTGTGTCCCCAGCGAGCTAGAGCTTGTGCCTCTCTCAGTGAAGCAAGGATGTGCATCTCAATGTGTATTTGGGGTTTAGTGATTGACTGATACTGTACTTCTGAAATTCCAAGGAACATGTCGCAACACATCCTTACGTTAAGTAGAGCATGCATCTCCTCACTCATATCTCACGCACTCACTTTCAGTAGCTGTTTTATCCTGGCCAGGGTCAGAGCCAATCTTGAAACTTCTCTGGGTGTGAAGCAGGAATACAGAATGAATCACAGACCTCAGTCTGTAATGCTATGCTCAGACTGTCAGTCACAATCTGATTTATGTGCATACAGTATCTGATTGGGATCCAGTCATATAGAGCAAGTCTCAACAGCCAAACATTTCAAATCGGTTCAAGCTGATTCCGTCTGCATTTTGTAAATCTGTTTTAGTCTGACGGTTTCCTGTGGCTGCCACCGGATAAAGTTCCTGTACGTTACCAGTGGTGGAGGGAAAAAATAATAATAATAATAATAAAGTGGAGCAGGCAAGCCTCATCCGTCTCACTGTTTTTATAAAACCCACAGCGCAGCTCCACATTATCACATGCTACACAAGCAAGCCTATTTCATTATCCTCCATTTGACTTCGTTTATGTTAACTAGCTTCTATTTTCTTTACTACTTCCACTACCGAAAATGGGGAATGCCACACAGACATCTGAATAGGATCGGAATACAATCCTTTTAGTGCTGCCGGTTTTATCCAAATGTGAGAATACTATATTCGACAGGTAGGGTTACTGCATTATCCTCTCTGGTGTTATCCAGACATAGAAATTGCAGGCTCAATGGTGAAGTGTTACCACAAATGCCAAGGGCTGCTCCATGCTCAGGTTTCTCACTTGGTTTGGATTGACTGTAACTTCCAAATCCAAAGACTAGACACCTGTATATGCCAGGCTTAAGTTAAAGTGAAAATTAAGTGTTGTGCAATTAGAATGGGGGTAATCATACATGCATATACTAAAATCTCTCATTTTCTAGGTCCAAGTCGATGTTTTTCAATTGATGTGTCTCCTGTTTTTCCCTTTAATACACGCACTTAAAAGTATCACTGGGTCAGGTCATACAAGTCTCTCTCTCTCTCTCTCTCTCTCTCTCTCTCTCTCTCTCTCTCTCACACACACACAATCTAGTTTGCTTTTCAACAGGGGGGCCACCTGTGCAAATGCTCTAATCCTTCCTCCAGTCCTTGCCAAAGCCCTTGCCGCAGTACCCGACCCAACCACAGCTCCAGCTTTATCATGCTTGGCACGCTGCATCCAAAGTTGGACAAATGAGGTGAGAATGCAGCCTGATGGCATTCCCAGCTTGTGAAGAGGCCTGGTTTAATTCAGCTTAACCTTGCTAATAAAAGAAGCCACAAGAGGATGATATTGCCTGCTGGCAAAAGAGTCCCTAACTGACACTATCGAATTGTTGGCTCTGAATATCAACAATACTGCATAGCTGTGACAATTGGGAAGAGCAAAATGGCCCATGTACAATAATTCAACACTGAATGCAACAATACATTACTTTCTGCCATAAAAGTACTGTTCTAATCACTTAATCATAGACTGCTATGGCAAATTGATCTCATCCTGCTTTTGAATGCTTTGAAATACATCTGACATGTGTCCTGTCCTATAGGAAAGTACTACGGCTATGGATATTCCCATATTGACCTGCACTGTAAACCTATATGATGTATATAAAATCTGAAACTTGTGAATTGTGATTATGAATTGTGGTAGTTCTTGTTGTTGTAAATAGTGTGCATTGGTGAATGAAAGATAAACCTATCATTTTTGACATCGCAAAATGAATCTTATTTAAATTTGAAAAACCAATGGGTGGTACAAACATTAATCAGACTACAGTGCTTCAGTCGTCATACAAGTCAAAGGTGAATCATGCAAAAATATCTCTCCATTTTTCTAAATTTGGGTTCTTACAGTTGCCTGCACCAGCAAACACTAATTCCTCTTCCCTCTTCTTCTTCTTCGTCGTCTTTCTTTCTTTATCTTCATCGTCCTTCTGGTGCTTCCTTCCGGACTCACGCTGCCACTTGTAAAAACATGAAACTCTGGAGGCATTGTCTAGAGGTTTGTCCGCTCTGGCCTGCTGTAGTGGTGCAACTCGGTGGTTCCGTGGAAGAGGATTCACTCCCCATGTTGATATAAAGGGCTCATTCTAATCTTACAAAAACAACAATTCATAGTTACAGGTAATAATGCACTGATGAAAACATACAGATATCATACTCCATTTCTACAAATAGCTCTCCCTAAATCCTACTTTGTGGACATTTAAACACCAGAAACACAACTTTTCGCTGTTTAAAATGTGACACTGGCTTTGATTAATGGCTGAATGCGGAGTATGTAAACAAATTTGGTTTTAACTCTTAACTTGCTTTTTTTTTTTTTTTTTTAAGTCCCCAATGTTGATATGGTGGAGTTAAAGGTCAGATACATCCATCAAGTGTCCTTTCCATTCAAAACCCATTATCTCTGTCTCATCAGTGAGAGAGATCCAATGATTACCACTTCACAACAGATGAAAGTCTACATGTGTTCATTGAACACAAAATAAGCTAAACCAGGAGTTTTGGAGGTGGCACTTGGGTTTGGAAATATAGTCTCATGCTGCAGTGGTTAAATTGTAGAGGCTGTGTGCTCTAGCGTACGTGTGTGTTTGCATGTGCACCGAAACCAACATGATTCACTGTGTAATCCTGGAGCTAGGCTGGTCTAAGCCTGGGAATAAAGGGGGAAAAAAATAGACAAATAAACACATACTGAGTTAATAGGTGGTTCTTGGGGAGGCAATGTGAAACTAGGAGCAGCCGCAAGTCTTACTTGAATATCTTGTAGAGCATTCAGGCTGGTTTTAACTAACCATTATTTTCTGAGTGATTGTTGCAGTAACAAAGAAATAAACCATGAGACATGAAACTATTTTAGGTTTCAAGGGCTGATACCTAGAAGGGAAAAAAAAAGACAAAAGAAAAGATATATAAGAAAAGATATAAAATTATACATGTCGATTTCCTGTGACATGAGATAAAAGGAAAATAGACCCTTGGTAATTATATGAGCATTATATAGCCTGTCAAATATCGTCTGTAGATAAACTTTTCCCCCCATCGCAGGGTGAAAGTGTTTAAATACTTCGCTATACTCCATGATCTAGATAGGATTATACGTACATGCAGAATCCATACAGGTTGATCAAACATTCCTGGATAACTGATTCTCTGACTGTGCTGAGATTAAATTGGCTTACATTGCATCACTCTTTTGCCCCTGTCTGCATAAAAAAAATATTCCGGACCTAAAATTGAAAATAGTTACCATTTAGTAGAGCTGCATTAACAGAGTGTCAGTTGGTGGCTGATTAACCTATATAGTTTGCATTCAGTTCTAACATACATACAGTATAATACACACCAATCTACAAATGTAGGTCAGTTAAATACAGTAACTGGCTGCATGAATAAAAAGTTTTGGCTCATTATTTGATGGCATAGATGGACCAGATGGAGTTCTACATCTTGCTCTCTCTTTAATTCCCCACCCCACCATGGAGCTGATGAAACGGGACATGGGTATTGTGTGAGACAGGAGGAGCGTACACGTGCTTTGCTCTCCAGAGAGGGCAAAAAAAGCCAAAATAAATTAAATGAATCATCATCCGGGAGACGGATGGCGACTCCTTTCTCGATCCAGCGCAATCATTCCCCTTTTCCTGTCCTTCTCATTTGGATTTCCCCTTAATGCTGGCTTCTCTCTATAAAATTTCTTCCTACGCAAGTCCTTCTTCTACCTTCAGTGCCAGAGTATGAGACTGTCAATCCTCATGCTGAAAACTCTTCCCAGCAAGCTTAGCTCGAAGGATGTGGCATGCTCCCCAAAGTCTGAAGAGAGGACTAGAGCTTGGCACACTGTCCAGACATCCCTGAATTAATCATTCACACTAACAGGACATGTCCAGAAGCTTTTGTTTACCAAGGCTTGTATTTACTGTTCATTAGGTTTGGCCATGATTGGAAAATGCTGAAAAAAAAAGCAAAAAAAAAAAAAAAGCACGTGAGCAATATTTAGCCAACGGTCAGATTCACAAACAGACAAAAGGAACAATAGATGAATTATATTGCACACATGTGAGAAGGTTTAGTGCCTCTCTCATTAATAAAAGATGGGAGTGTGTCTGCTGGGTTTTATGAATGGGGTCACTATGGGCCCCTCCCTTCTGCAAAAACATCAAATACAGTGTCATTCTTTTCTATACATCTGTACAGATTCTCTCTCTCTCTCTCTCTCTCTCTCTCTAGTACGTGCACATACACAACTGCATCACACTTTCCAATCAACATAATGAGCCACATGGGCTTTCACAGGACTTAGGTGAACCAGTACAAAGCAAAATGTGAAATGTTGATGTAATTTAAAAATCACAGAAAACTGGGGAATCCTTTTAATTATAGTCCTCGGTTTCCTGAGTAAGGAAACATATTCTCCTGCTATAAATCCTGCATATCACACAGAAACATTTCTGAATCCTAAGCTCCACTCTGAAATAAAGTGTAACCAGCTGTGTATCGCTCTGGTTTTTCAATACAGAATGGTTTTGCATGAGGCCCTTGAGGCTTCAGTTTGCACAGACGAGGACACTATTGAATTCACTGTCCTAATCCAGCCATCCAGTCATCCAGTGTTCATTACCTTCCTACCCAGCATACCTCTCTGTCCCTCTCCTCTCTTTTTCACTGCTGTGAAACACCACTATGTAACTCCATTAAAGCAGCAGCCATTGGATTTCTCACTAGCTTTCTGTCTTGCTCCCTCTTTCTTATTCTAGCTAACTTCAGAACCCCCCCCCCACCATCAGATAAACTGTTCTGTGTCCTTAATATCTAGTCCTGCTGATGCTCATGCTCATGCTCACGTGCATATCTAGTGAGACATTACACTTTAAAAAATTCTTACATAAGGTCCAGTGTTTTTACCATTATCTTATCCAATGAAATTCCAGGAAGACTAGACGACCGCAGGAGCAGCTTTGCCTGTGGACACATGTATTTTTGGCAAAACAAAGAGCCTGCACAGCACGTCAGATGACAACAACAATGAAATGGGTTATTTAAGGCTAAACTCTTATGCAGGTGAGCAAGATGAAAAGAGCGTGTTATGGCCAAAAAGAGAAACTTCGAGGCATAACGGATGAACGATTAGAGCCTATACCTATACTTCAGTTGATAATTTGGTTGCTCCAGTACAGTCAGTTTTGCACATGTTAAAACAAACAATGAGTGTGTCAGTTCTGCGTCATATGGCACGCAGCAAGATAGTCTATAAAGTAACCCTTAACAGTTAAGGATTTTTGCATACTTGAAGTGGTCAGCTGCATTTCATAGGTTATACAGCAGTAAAATACATGATTCGCAAAAAGGTAGCGAGACCTGGGCAGCTTGACATACTGTACGTGGAGGAAAGTGCTTTCTGGATACTTCCATATGCATGAGCTGCTAGGCTAGTGCTGATTGGCTAGTGTTGCTGTAATTGATAGGGGAGAGATAATACACCACCCCTCACTCCCTGAGAACACAGGCCTATTCTGCTCTCTAGTACCAGTGATCTCCATTTGATAGGAATAACTTTTTTCTGTCGTGACACTCAGGAGCCCAGTGACAGGTGTTAAACAGAGTGAAACACCCCATAGACTCGATCTACACCGAGGCTGACAATTTTCATCATACTTCACCGAGACATCCGTAACACGGCAGCAGTGATCGAGAAAGAGCGTGTGCAATACAGTCGTGGCTGTAAGGAACACAAATGCAAGGGATTACTCTATAATCCTTTTTCTTTTTTTTTTTTCGCAAAAATGATTTGGAGGAGAACCAATAGATAGAGGAAAAAGTAGAAATGACACAAAAAAGGCAGCTGGCAGAACAGTACATTTGGCGTTGTTTAGTTTTCTATATAGAAATGTTTTCTGTATAGTAATTTGCAGCTCACCATTCTTACTATTCCATCAGAGACCTCGTGATATAATACACTGCTCAACCCTAATAGTTTCATGGTCAAGCTCCTGCTAGATATTGGATTTTAGCCCTAACAGCTAATAATCACAAATGCAAATGGTCATTTGTAATATACATAATAAAAATATATATATACAGTCGACCCTCGCCACTTTACGGTTCGAATTTCGCAGCTTCACTCCATCGCGGTTTTTCAAATACAGTATGTTCATTAAAAAGTTGATTGAGACAGTGCAAATACGGGTTACGCTCGGTTGTCTTGAGTCAATTATTTTTATTTTTTATTAACTTTTTTTCCAAAAAATTGGGTGTTATTTCATGTCT
>JAOVYU010000034.1:8806070-8816754 GCA_025674565.1 Synodontis membranacea
TCCTACACATGATCTCTTGCTGTTAAATAGAAGTTAGTCATAGGGTATGCGTTTAATGTTACTGTCTAGGCTTTAAATCTGTTGTGATGGATAATATTTATGTGTAGGTTAATATCTGTTTGCATACCAATGAAGTTTTTGAACACCATGCACGCTGAGTTTGCAATCCCTTAATCTTTTACAGCAGTTTTATTTTTTGAACGTGTTTAGCAAAGATTGGCCAACGGAGCTTTTTGTATTCATTTCACTTTATTTTTCTCTGCTTGCGCTAAGTAAGCGTTTCCCTAAAATGGTGGTTTTGTCCTTCGCAAGGTTACTTTATACTTCTGTACTTTAAGTATGTTTTGGAGCCTGTACTTTTCACTTTGAGTAAAAAGTTGAGTCAATACTTTAACTTTTACTAGAGTCTTTTTAAACACGGGTATCTATACTTTTGACACCTCTGCCTATAAATAGTTACAAATGCTGTTTTTTTTTTTTTTCGAAAGCTTGCTGTGAAGGTTGACTAAGAGGTATGTGTTGGGACAGGGTCTCACAAGATGCAGCATGTATTGTGCCAGTGGGAATCTCTGCACGTCTCTGAAACCAGTTGAGTCGAGTGATGTAACTTGAGTGATGTAACTCAGGTTGAGGAAGTGTAAGAACCAGAATTCACATACCGTTCTGTCATTGCTGGCATTTTCCCAGTGTTTCGGGAGCCCAGCCATATTTAATTCATGCCCACTTGGAGTTGAAATATGAATACAAATACAGACGCAAATGTTTGGAGGCAAGGAATCTAAACATATGCAGCTACAGGCAGTATTACAGACATTGTATTACAGCCACAGTATAGACGGTGACTTCGGATTACACACCTAATTCGGAAACATGATGTCGTGGAAGACATGATTTTTGTTTCTTAAATCCTTTAAAAAAATGTCTTTTATGATATATGAAAGTCTTTATGATAAATACTTTTGGCTAGCCTTACTCATTCATTATATCTAATGAATGATCATTCATTAGATCATTGTTTATCACAGTTTATCTGACCTTATTGCTGCACGCATGGATCTTCAACAACTCATCTATATGTTCCTATTTTTTTGGCTGCCTGTGTCTGAGGATAGAACCGGGGAGTGCAAAAATGATTTGTGCTGAAATTTCTATTGATGCTCACATGATGGCAGCAGAGGACAAAAGCTGAAAACTTAAAAGACGTGGCTATGTAAAATGGTCAACTAGTTATTAACATGAATAATCTGTATTATGTAATTACATGACGCCAACAACAGCAACAATGATAATAATAATAATAATAATAATAATAATGTTAAACAGTTCGACAAAGCTTTTAATAGACTGCTTCGACTTTTTTCATTTTAAAATTGCAAAATAGAAAAAAAAATACAAATGATTATAGAAATAGAAAAAAAATGTAATCTTTAAAACTTGTAGTATTTGGCAATATATATATATATATATACTTATATTTGGCTAGATGTCAGACAGAAGTAGAAGCAGTAGAATGAATAACATGAAATACCTGGATGACAGTTCAACTGACAGTGATTTAAAAAAAAAAAAATGCTATATTTAGATATAGATACACACGTACACACACACACACAAACACACACACACACACAAACACACACACAGAAATAACATCGAATCTAGATCTGATAAAACCAGATCTACCAGGAAAATTGCTCACTACTGTTGAAACCTGTTTCTCTTGTATTTGCTCATCTGGCAGATGTTTTTTTGTACAAAATGATGTAAAATTGTAGCAGGCAATGCTGGCATTTCAAAACTGAGCTACCACTGAGCCAAAACTTCCCCAATAGATTCTCACCGTAGTGGCTTGTAACCATTAAATATGAATTAACAAAGTAAGTGTTTATTTTACCTGTTGAAAATCATCATAGCATAATGATTGTGCCAAACATTGTTTTCTAATATATACAGTCCGCTGCGCTGTATGTGTGTTTACTGTATGATAATAACCCACGAATAAGCGTTTCTATATGCCATGAAATACAGTATTTCAGGATCCCCTGTACTGTATGTCTTTGCGACCTATTTATGGTTAGATTAAGACTTAAGCCCAGAAACCACCAACCCTCCATATAACTCATAAATCTCAGTTTCCCCCTGCACAAGAATATGTCATTCACAAATGCCAAATTATAGATAAACAACTATGTGTGCATGACTTTAAAAGGAATGGAATGGAAGGTGACCATGCTGGTCCTGAGCTCCCTTGCCCTCATCATTGGGACGGTCATCCTCTTCCTGAACATCTATCAAAATAGGTGAGGTTCCTTCCTTTGTCGGCCTCTAATTCTTATCTCACGTAACACGTAACTGATGTGCCATCAATTATTTTAAGGGTTTTTTTTCCTTTTTTTCCCAGCAGCATGAGTTTGTTGTTTTTGCATGAGCGGCCGTTACACAATGCCTTATTTACAATGAGACATGATGTGAGGAATGTCCCATTTAAGACTGGATATGGGCATTCCTGTTACTCTAGCCCTGTTATTGTAGCCCTTCCTTCTAACTTCATGAACTTGTCTGACAGGCGGAAGAAGACTGTTGTGGTTCTTAAGTCATACACATCCAGTGGCGAAACCAGTCAGCCTGGCTCCCCAGTTTCCAGCGAAAAAGCGCCTCTCACCAAACATCCCATGAAGCCACCCCGTTCCCCGTCCATTCAGCATGGGGAGATCCTGGTTGAATGGAAGGACGGCACTGTTACGCCGCTATTCGACACCTACCAAACCTCCTAAAGTGACAGATTATGGGCTTACTGCAGCGTACATTTCTGACATACTCCTAGTTCTCTTATATGAAACCTCATATGCTGCTTTTCACACTAACGCATTGTGCTGCTCTTAAGCGTGTAGTGTTTTTCTCCTTTTTTAAATGCGTCCATTGTGGGTCTTTCAGACATGGACCTATTTGACTTAATGTATGAACGCATGAATGCAACAATCATAATGACTGACCTTTTCACAAAAAGCTTTGCCCGTTTCAAGGTGCCAGAATCATTATCAGTTGATGTTTGGGTGGAGGTACTGTATGTCCGTGGTCATGTGACCTGTGTGTCTATGTGCATTTTGTGTGTGTGTGGGAGAGAGTGTGCACGTTTTCAGCTCACAAGAAAACAGGTTGATCTACAGCGTAATTACACAGTATTTCAAAGGAAACTTAACAGAAAGGAACTGTCATGTGACAGTGTTTCCTTAAATTATTTCATGTGTTGGAGCAAAGTGTGAGATTCTGTGACGCGACATGCTTTGACAGTTGCAGAAAATGTAATCAGACCTAGCGAACGTAGTATATTAGCTAGGAAAAAAATAAAGAAAGGGGTAAATAAACAGCTCGTGTGCACGAGGGTTTAGCATGTTTGTCCCTGTACACAAGTTGGAACACGCCGAAGTATAATTTACTAAACAAGAGAGGCAAGTTGAAGTTAATGCATTTAGTTCCTTTCCTGCAGGCGTTCATATCTGCACCGGTCCCAACCTGCCATATTACAAGTCTTTTGTCTCAGTAATAAATTAGGCCAGGGTGGTGTGAATTGAATTGGCATGCCACCCTTTTGTCTTAGTATGAGAAACCTGAAATATATTTACTAAAAAGTCAAAGCAATAACCAATGACTAATGTATTTTAAAATGTAATAAATATGAAATAAATAAATAAAAAAAGCATATTTGTGTGAATTAATTGTCTCCAACAGCTCCTCTATGTTAGGCATGCTCTTGTTTGTGTGCTGTTCAAGGGCCCTTTTTTTCCCCCCTGTCTTCCTGAAAGAAACCATTCAATCTAAAATGTGTTCTATTAGCTTTTTTTTTAATGCCCGGTTCCTCCTCTATTATTACCAATCTTCATGGATACAAACCTTTCCATTCAAATGCATGACTTCAGCTTTGGCTTCGGAGCATAATTAAAACGTTACAGCTCATTTTAATTTAGATTATCAATCAATACGTATTTAACTCGATCAGCGAAGGTCTTTAGAAGGTCAGCAAGTTGTTGAATCACGTGATCAAAACTGACTCGAACTAGTATTGAGTTTTTGTGTTACAGGAAAAAGTAAGTGTGTGTGTGTGTGTATATATATATACATGAAAAAGGTTAAAGATTAAAGATTCCACTTTTACCTGATCATTTATTCACTGCACTCTACCTTCCTCGACGACATAATTCAGCGTCTCTGAAAAGGAGCTTTATTTTCAGTGAGAACAGACCATCACCTCACCTGGCCTTGTTTTTATTTATAGGCATATATTTATAGTAAAGGTATTTGTCTAATTTCTGTCTAACTTTATTTCACTCTCCTTCATCACAGCACATTTGTTTAATCAATATCATGCTGAACTATGGCTGGTTAGCAACCTATTGTAAGTTGCCCGAAAATGTGATACATGTTTCAAGCAACTTTAACATATAATTGGCATAGACCACCTAAAGGATACACAGCTAACAGACAGTTGGCCGACTCTCTAGAGATCATGAGTACGACTAAGATAAAAGATAAGACCATATAAATGATAGTTTTCTTGTGATTTTGTTTTGTTGTTGTTGTTGTTGTAATGTTTAACCCTGATTTAATATTGATATATGTATCTGTATGTGAATAAAGTTGGACGAACTAGAATTAAAGCTGTGCAGATATTTGTTATCTGTTAGGTCATTTTTTCCAAGCTGTTTCTGGAATCACATGGCAGCATGTTGTGACCTGTCTCTTTTTTTTCAGAGTGGAATCCCAACCCCGTGTGCTAAATTCGAACGGAACATAACAGGGTTGAAGTGGGGAAGAAGCATGTAAAGACACACCTGTACCTTGCAGTCAAGGAAAGCTATGTCGTGCTGTTTGCAAGTCTGAACAAAGAAACAGCTTTCGGAGTGAGATCAGTTGCAAACGTGCGTGCAAGAAGCGTCTCGTGTATAAACCTGTTTTGCCACTATTTTTTATTTTTTGCAGTACCAGTCAACTAAAAAAAAAAAAAGAAAGAAAGAAAGAAAAAGATAGATTTACAAAGTATAGGCAAAATAATTGGTGACTTTCTGGATTGGTTGTACCGTACAGCTGCTCCAACTATAGCATATATAAACCCAGTGTATAATTATTAACTTCCCTAATGCACTTTTAATTACCATACACTGTCAGTGTAAATATCATTTGCAGACTAACAACCCAAAGTAAACCGCTTAGGTTGTGCAATATTACTTATGGTCCTCAAATCTTTCATCTATATTGGAAGCTTTCTAGGCATTAAAGGTGGTTTCTTGGATTGAACGTGGAGATGTGGCAAACTAAGTGGTGATGTGCTCTCCCTCCGGGCAAAGTGTCCTGATAAGAGGGCACAAGAGAACATCTCCACCCAAATAATTGAGCTGTTTGGATCCCAGCCTTATAGGATAGAGACTGCCCTAGTTCTGGATATATATCTGCTCAATTTTCCTGCTCGACTTCTCGATTTTCGTTTTCTGTTATGTTCTAAATATAATGTTAGGCACTGGCTTATAATGCAGTTTGTGGAAACTGAGGTTTGTCGGATGCTGATCTGCAAAGCATGTCACAGTTGGTTGGGGGTTTTTTTTTTTTGGTTACTTTTGGTCAGACCATCTGATAATGCTTCCTTTCAATTATGCATGCTTTTTAACACAAATAAAGCACAGAAGTGAAGATATTATCAGAGCTAAAGCCTAAATGGGTTTAGGAAATAGCTTGTTCCAAGCAATGCACTTTGAGGATTCAGAGAAAAAGGAAAGCAATGAATGGACATGCTGATGGAAGTAGTTTTAGAGAAGAGCTAATGGGGGGGGGGACACATACAAAACAATGATTCGTTAAAATGCATCAGATCAAGTGACAGAAATCAATGAACATTCAGCAGAATTCCATAGCCTGACATGACTCACAAGGCCACATATTGGAAACGCGACAAAAGACACGATTTTAAGCCTTACAGTATGTGGGAAGTCTTACTACATCCAGCCTACTCATCGGAGTTCCACTTGTTTAGGTCACTGCAACATGCATTCTCTGACCAGCAATGCAAAAAGTCAAGGATATACAGGCTTATAATAAAAACCTGAATCCTTCTTTCACAACGGTATTCATTCTTTGCCGGAGAAATGGCAGAAAGTCACAGAATCTAATAGAGGTTACTTGGAAGACTTTGTATCATTTTAGAGAATAGCAAATAAGCTTTGTTCAAAAAGGCCACGAACATATTCGCCACCCAAACCATACAGATACAGTGTTTTTTTTGCTCACCGCAAATTTACAATACATGGACAAATTATTTCTCCAGAAAAAAAGGTTCTTCCTTTATTTCATGAAATACCATTGTTTTTGGGTTAGATACAGATTATAGTAGCTTTTCCTTTGCCATTCTTCCACTGCATAACTAAACTTGTTCCTATTTATATTCCTCCCTTCAAATGTGTGTCCAAGTGACCAACTGTCTGATAAGGAAGTGGCTTTTCTCCACCCAAAAGTACACCCACATGATGTCTTTTTTTTTTCTTCTTTTTTTTTTTTTAACATGAGCAGTCATTTAAATCATTTGTAAAATACTTATACAAATGGCTCTCATGGAGAACAGGAAGATGACAAAAGGTGACAGAAGTTAACATGTATTTCGCGCACATGGTTCTGATGAGCGTAATTGTACAGGAGGCCAGCTTCTTTGGATGGCAGTGGAAACAACTCCAGAGGAATTCTGTCAGAAAATAGACTCTCCACCTGGAGATAAAATGATGAAAGGAGTTTTACAGCCTGGCATTCATGACTTGGAAACATGTTTCAGGACTTTACCTCACTACAGATTTCCAGGTCTGCCTTTTACACATATGGGCAGCATATGGCTGACCAACACCCCCTAAGTGTCCATTAGAGTTTACAACCGGAGGATGATACCCAGCAAAAAGCCTTTTTATGGAGCAAAGCAGGAAGCAATATAGAACTGATTAAAAGTTGTGTAATCACAAGCTTTGGGCAAGCTTTCTCTAAGTTCAGTAGGGCAAACACATCATGGGTCCAAAAGATGGACATCGATCAAGAAAAGTGGCTATGGGAAAGTAAGCAAGCATCATAAATCTTGACATTTGGTTGTTATGTATGGCCTTGGATTTCAATTTCACAAGGCAACGGAACATAAACATCGCGTCAACAAAACTAAAATATGCTAGTTTCCCGTGAACGTTTGGGGATTCCAGCTGAAAGACGGGTTTTAGGACACTTTCACCAGCTGAGGCTCACCCTACATTACCACTTTTCTACTACACTGTATATATGATTAGATTCTTTCTGCCATATCAAAGTCTCAAAAATCAATGACCACAGTCGCTCAATTACTGTAAGCAACTTAAAAAGGTACAATTGTATGACAAGCTAACAGTGCGATAATCACAAACCTGCTATGGCAGGTTTCATTATTTTTCAGTTTTCATTATATCACAATGCAATTATAAGATTAGTGTGCTTTTGGGGGAAAAAAACACTTGGCGTGGTATAAATTCTTGCAGCATATATGATGGGACCACACCTAAAATGTGTTTATGTAACATTTATGTCTACGCATTCATCTTCATTAAGTGCTTAATCTGGTCATAGTTGTGTTGGATCTGGAGCTTATCTCAGAAACATTTGGAATGAGTCAAGAATACCTCCTGGACGCCAGACTATTGCAGAGCACCTTGCCTAAACCCATTCACGAACTCATTCACACCTAGGGACAATTTAGAGCAGTTGACTGTGCTATGACGTCAATGTTGACACCACACGCTCGGCTGGCACGAACAAGATCCTGATTCACAGTCTAATCTGACTCGAACCCTGCAGTTTGAACAGCCCTGTAGGTTGTAACGCCCATGCTTGAAATGAACTGATAAGCACAGAAGTCCGAGTTCATTTCTAGGTGAATTAATGACTTGGCAAATAAAATTGATTCAGGAGCTGAGACCACAGAAGCTAATACCCAACAGATGCTTGCAGTTGAACTGCCATGTTCAGCTCTGACTTCAACAACATCTGAAAATATATCTGAGTCGCTCTCTCTTAGCAGGCTCCTGAGTAGGATCAGACCATGCTAGGCAACTCATAGCACCAATTGATGTAGAATTCACTATGCCACAGTGCAAGGACTTTATTCAGAGTTTAAAGTGGATTTTTTTTTAAAGACAGCTCATCTGCATCCAAATGCCAATTTAAAATATAAATTTACAATATTACAATATTCATAAATTTACAATATTACAATGCCTGTGATATGCCCTAGCAGTAGAACAATCAGTTGATCCCATGACACCTAGTTCCTATCAGTAAAACATCCAGCCCAGGTTCTTGGTTTCATCACCAACCCAATTTACAAACTAGGGCATTAGCACTGTTCTTAGTGGAAAGCCTCTAATATTCTGTTATTGTATCACCATATCTAGCCTAGCCTCGCAATAGTTTCCCTTATTTCATAGAATAGCCAAATACACAAATGCTGCAAACCTGGATTTTTGCACTTCAATAAAGATAATGTGCCTTTTATATAGAAAGCATTTATAAGATAAAGTTCATGAAAAACAGATGTCCTCAGGCATCTGCAGAAGGCATGCGGAAGATTGCTCCCCTTAAGACCTCAGATGAATGATAACACATGAAAATCAGGTTTCATTAGATAAACAGTAACCCTCTGAAATTGATTCACTTCACATTTACCTGGAAAAACGTGCATGCTGTTGAAAGGGGTGTGTATACTACTGCACGTACTTTGGCAAAGGAAAACAAAATAGGTAACAACGTGAGTCAAATTTCATAGAAGAGTACAGAGGGCATCTTTAACTTTCGGTTGTGAAATGTTTTAGAAAAAATTTTTGCAAAGGTGACAAACATGGACTTTAACATTAGTAATGGAACAATAAATCCCAAAGTTTCTCATATTGGGACAAATAACCACTGTAGCAGCTAAAACCCAATTATTAACCCAAAAACCTCATGCGTACAACCCAAATTTCAAAAATGTTGGGAAGCTGTGTAAAACATAAATAAAACCAGAATGCAAAGATTTGCAAATCTACATGTCTACAAATCTTTAATGTTCAAACTGTTAAACTTTATTATTAATTTATATGATTATTTACAAATATGACTCTGATTTTGAAGCCTGCAACATGTTCCAAAAAAAGTGGGGATGGGAAGGAAGACTGGGAAAGTTGTGGAATGCTCAGAAAACACCTGTTTGAAACATTCCACAGGTAAACTGGTTAACTGGTAGCAGATGATTGTATCATGATTGAGTATGAAAGAGACATCATCTCTCAAAAGCAAAGAAATTGATGGATTTGGCCATCTGCAATCCGTAATATCATTAAAAGATTTAGAGAATTTGGACGCAGTGGCAAGATCAAAAACCAACACTGAATGCCTGTGACCGTGTGACCGAGCCCTCAGGCAGCACTACATAAAAAAAAAAAACCCTGACATGATTGTATAAAGGACATTTTTTCATGGGCTCAGGAACACTTCAGAAAACTGTTGTCGGTAAACACAGTTCATTGCTTTATCTATAAATGAGAAGGAAATACATATATCAACAATATTCATAAACACTGCTGACTTCTCTGGGTCTGAGCTCATCTAAGATGAACTGATGCAAAGTGGAAAAGTGTGCCGTGGTCTGATGAGTCCACATTTCAAATTGTTTTTGGAAATCCGGATGTATGGACGTCATGTCCATACTGTTATTGGCACGAATAACGCTCTTGTAATGTCATAGTTTATTTCTTCTGTTACATTTTACAAATTTGCTATACTTTTTTTTTTTTTTTAAACATATTTTTATATTTTTTATCTTTTATTTTATAGACCTTTTAATTGCACAGTCAAAGGAAGAGCGGTTCAGGATACATTTCACTCCATGTTGTATCTGTATAACTACGCATGTGACAAATAAAGAATTTTGAATCTTTAATCTTGAATCTTGACGTTAAAAAAGTGGTGGTGTGTTACTGCCCATGGCATGGGTAACTTGCACCAATCGGTGAAGGCATCATCAATGTTGAAAGGTACATTCTGTTTTTGGAGCAACACCAGTTTTCAGGGACGTAACTGTTTGTTCCAGGAAGACAATGCCAAGCGACATTCTACCCGTGTTGCAACAGGATTGCTTCGTAGTAAAAGAGTGTGGGTACAAGAACAGCCTCACTGCAGTCAAGTTTTTCCCACTGAAAAATTGCAGCATGCTATGAAGTGAAATTTACGACAGTGAAGACCTCGGACTGAAGTCGTATAACAAGGGACAATGAAACTTTAACAGTTAATGTCCTCAGCTCCCAAACACTTTTATATCGACAGATGATATAATACAGTGGCCAACATGTCCCTGTCCCACATTTTTGGAACGCCTTGCAAGCATCAAATTCAGAATGTATTATTTGCAAAACAGTTTTACAGTTTGAACATTCCATATTTGTATTGCGTTCAATTGAATATAGGTCGAAAAGGATTTGTAAATCATAGCATTCTGAATTAGGGTTTTACAAATATGCCAATACTGAATGGGTGAACTCAGTGAGCAGCTGATCTTACTAGTGAAATTACAGCATTCATTTTATAAGTGATTCATTGTCATTATTGACACACCACAGCACACAGTGCACAACAACGAAATTGGTCCTCTGCATTTATCCCA
>JAOVYU010000034.1:8830173-8845775 GCA_025674565.1 Synodontis membranacea
ATAAAGCATCATTGGTTAAAATAAACTTCCATTCTGGATGAAATAAAGCACTGTAAAAATATAGGAAAAATATGAAGCTCTATTAGATCTAATTGTTATGTGTAATGCACTTTTGCTTTGTGTGCTGTGCTATGAGGAGTATTTATTTTTTTTTAATTATCTGAACAGAAACAATGCACTTTATTAGACTTTACATTGTACGTACTTATATTAAAATACTTTACAGATTTGTATTAAAAGTCTCACGTATGAAAAATGAAAATATTCTTCTCATGCATGCATCAGTACTTTCATACTGTAGCTCATTTTCACATTTTTAGACAATTACATCCATATATTTCCCTGTATGAATAAATTTTGCATTAGTGAACACATTCCCGGAGCCTGTCTGTACAATCAGCACTTGATGAACATCACGTGTATGTACTCTTGCTAAGAGTAAATTTTCTTGGGTGTAGCCTTCTACAGCAAATAACCCGAACCACTTCATAAACCACTTTCTGTTGAAAAGCAAAGAGCTCCCGTGCTGTACAAAACACCATGGAGGAGAGAGTTTTGACTTTGAAGAACAGGATAATGAAACATCCCTTGCTGAAAAAGGAAAACCTGAATCCTAAAGCATGGATTAATTCAGACCATGTTAAAGATTTCACGGATTTCATCCTCCAGAAAGAGCCAGATGCAGACACAGATTTCGATAATGTGGAGATGTGTAAGTATGCACTGCAATGGAGAATGTTTTTATGTATTTGGGAGCAAAATGGTTATTTTGAAACACTTTAAAAAGTTATTTCTTAGGGTTGATATGATTGTCTTCAGTATCCATACTATAGGTACAGTATGATGTTTCAAATGGGTTTTTAAAAAATTTTTTTTAGAATTATATTATATTAGAATATAGAATTATAGAATTATATTATGTATTCTAAATGATCTGATTGGTCATGGTATAATATATCTCAGTAAAAAGACAATGGTGTGTAGTGGACTTTGCGTCATGCTTTATTCTTGGAATTTTCTATATGCGGACAATAAATAAAGGACATTTGTGTTCAACAACTCCCATGTGTGAATCATTAATGGTCAAACAAGTCTGCTTCCAAGCCATCCATAAAGTAAACGCCCAAAGCAAATATTGTTTTTGTGGACTCTTGTCAGTATGCATCATATTTACATAAGAAGAAAATCCAAACCTCAGTTAATTAGTTGTTTGCCTCTTTGTTCTAGTGCTAGAGACTGAAAAAGAATACATCGAAGCAGCGAAAAGGAACGATGTGGAAACCATGAAGCTTTTAGGACGGGCTGTGAATGTTAATGCAAAAAACGTGGTATGTCAAGAACCACCAACCAATAAATACCTTCACTTTTCCTAACAAGATGTACAGCAAGCTATCTATCCTGATAGTTAGGCGATATTAACTGGATAAAAGACTACTTTGCTAGCACCCCGTGTTTTTTCTAAGAGTGTAGAAGAAGTTGCAAGTGTTCTATTAAAGAAATAGAAAATTTGAAGTAAATAATGTTATTTGACAGCCGTAAGTGGCACACACACTCTTAAAGTTAGCTCTTCTTTGGTTCCTCTATCGTGGAGACCTCTTAAAGACTCTTTATAGAAACCTACAATACAGTGTTTTCTTATCAAATATATACAGTATATTCACAGAAGAATTCATGTAGGAAGCAATGAACCTGTAACTACCCATAGAACTCTTGAAAAAAAAAAAAACTTATTTTCTGAGTAAAGGTTCAGAAAAAGCTTTTAAGGAAATTTCTGCTTGTCGAAACCAAACAGTTTTGACTTTCACTGAATATTAATGTGGGTCTTGAACTTTCTGAATCACAATTTCTTGTCACCTCTTAGCACAATCGAAGTGCACTTCATTACGCTGTAGCCTGCAAAAGCAGAGAAGCTGTTCATCTCCTTCTTAAAAGAAGAGCAAAACTAGACTTTCAGGATAAGGTATAACATACAGTACAACCTGACATTCAAATGAGACTGAAAAACTCAGAACTTTTTCAGAGTTTGAGAACACGCCACATCCAATTTTTAACATCATCGTATATTACATCTTCCCACACAGCACGGATTCACTGCTATTCACCTAGCGGCATGGTTTGGCAGTTTGGAAATCCTGAAACTGCTTGTACAGAGTGGTGCCGATCAGAGGGTTGAGAACATGGTGAGGTTGTAATCATTTTTGTTAAATCTTAATTCAGTATCAGTATCATGACTCCTATAGAGAAGTATATTTGAGGTCAGCATCCTGATGCCTTTAAAACATGCCATTCTACCCTCAGGAAGGGATGAACATGATGCACTGTGCTGCTGCAAATGATCACACCGACATCGTGGCGTACATTGTTGATGACCTTCAAATGAAAGAACTCGACAAAGAAGACCATGTATGACACTGTTTCACTCTTTTATTTCTAACTGCTGAACAGAAGCAATTTCTGAAAAATTTTCCAAAAAAAAAAAAAATTCACAAAATTAAGAATCCATCTTACTTGTGCCCAGTTTTCAAGCCAAATAACCCTTCAGCAGAAAGAGAGAGAGAGAGAGAGAGAGAGAACATTAAGATTAAAAGGAGTATTCAGAATAACAATTAGAAATATTGGAGAATACAAAATATACTGTGTATTAACAAGAAAAGGAATATTTATTGATAAAGAGTTCGAAAGTTAATTTGATATAAACTACATACCCTTGAGTGTCACATTTGGTTTTCATTTTAACTGGTGCTGTACTGTGATTTGTAGGTGGGCTTTGGCTTAATTATTATGTAGTTATTTACAGTATTAAATCCATTTATTTTTCAGTAGTATTACTTACATTTTTGTCATTTTTATTTTTGTATTACACCGTTTCATTTCGTTCTGGAGAACGAAATTTCGTATTGCTGTGTTGCTGTACTGCCATGTGCAGATATACTTGATCTTGAACTTGAACTTGAACATTAAAAATATATAGTAGAGCCGTTTTTTTCCCCCCAGTTCATTAATTCATCGTTTGTTGATGTGTGTTAGCATGGAAACAGGCCATTCGTTGTGGCGGCAGAGCATGGCTGTGTGCGGATGATGCAGATGCTGATGGAGGAGCCTTACAAAATGGCCACCATGGAGGCAAATCAGGTCACATTTCTTACAAAATATTTGTAAACCAGGTTCATCGTCCCAATGAGTAGCTATTAACATCAAACAATAACATTTAAGATTCTTTGTTAGTGACCAAGGTTTTGTTCTGCCTTTCAGAAAGGCACTTCACTATAAACAGCTCAGCTGTATGTTTGATCAATTACATTAAGAGTGTACATCAAATGAAAAAACGCACATCAATACTAATACTATATATACCTAACTTGTTGCATGTAATATTTTTTGTCTAGCAAATCTAATTATTATTATTATTTTTTTTTTTTGTAATCTTTGGTTATATACGTACACTATATGGCCAAAACGTATATGTTGTTTTTGTTATTTATGTTTAATGCTACAAAAGACAAATAAATCCTAGACAATCGCATGCTTCCAACTTTTTGGTGACAGTCTGAGGAAGCTCCACGTATGGACGTGACGGTCAGGAGTCCACGTACTTTTGGCCGTGTAGTGTAGGTATTAAATCCCAGGGAAAGCGCTTTCAGTACAAGCGTACATAGAAAGACAAGGCTGTCAAGGAAATGGCCTCGGTGACGTGTTTATCCACCTCTCTGCAGAAAGGAGACACACCTTTGCATCTTGCTGCTAAGAACGGCCATCTCGGTGCCATGCAGCTGCTGCTTGATTACACTGAGATCCGCAATGAAGTCAATCATGTAGGTATAGAGGAATTCGAAAAGCTAACCATCTGAACAGTCCTGGGTGGAATGTTCTAAAATTACTGTAGTGTTGGAATACCTTAGTGACCTATATAATAAATAATAATAATAAAAAAAATCTAAATCTCTGCAGTGTAACACACATATTGTATGATATCTTTACAGTGTGAACTTGTGTTTATAGGCTGGGGAAACACCACTGTTTTTAGCTGCTGATGGAGCTTATGAGGACTGTGTTTTGGCTCTGCTAGAAGCCGACTGCGACCCAAACATTCCCACTACAGTATGTAAGAAATCCCTTTGAAAGCTGCAGAAGCTCGAAGACTTTATGTTTGTGAGCTGATTCCACGAGTTAACCCGACTGTGTTTTCACCATAACCTTGCTTTCATAATATTTGCTTTCAGAACAGGACAAGCCCTCTTCATTCTGTGTGTGAAAAGGGCTACATGCCTGTCGTGAAGCTACTCGTCGATCACGGTGCTCAGATGAATATTCAAAACCAAGTAAATCCCTAAAGCAATTCTTCACTACACCCAGACAAGTAATGACACTTTCTTTTAAGACTGTGTGAATCTAAAATGAAGTACATAATCAATGGGTGCAGAAAAATACAGGAAAAGGTATGGGTTTTGGGTCAGAATCTTGTGTATGGAGGAAAAGTGGATGTAGATGCACATTATACTTGAGTGAAAGACTGTACTCAAATATGTAAAATATTCAAAATTGAAAAGCAAACTAGTTCAGCTGATTCATGAAATTTTTGTAAGGCCACGGGTAGGTTTGGAGTGGGGTTAGTGGATAGACATTTGCTTACAGCTTAAATCAATACAGTTCAGGATTGTTGTATAATGTACAGAAACTAAGTAAGACTATTATATATTCCCTACTCAGTGATGTACATACACTTTAGGGCCAAAAGTATGTGGACACCTGATCGTCATATGTGTCCATTCCAAACCCACAGGCGTTAACACAGGGTTGATCCTCTTACTCTTCTGGAAAGGTTTTCCACTAGATTGTGTTTCTCACTAAAAATGTGACTGTGGGGATTTGGGTTCATTCAGCCACAAGAGCATTACTGACGTTGGGCAATAGTGTCAAGTGACAAAGCCAGATGAACAGTTGGGAAAGGTGTTCAGGTAGGTTGAGTTCTGGGCTCCATGTCTTTATGGATCTTGCTTTGTACACAGAAGCATTGTCATGATGAAACAGGTTTAGGCCCTTTAGTTCCAGTTAAGGGAAATCATAATGCTACACAAGCCTTATGTCTACAATATCTTTCTAGACAATTGTGTGCTTCCAACAATGCGGCTGCAGTTTGAGAAAAAAAAAAAAAAAACATATATGGGTGTGATGATTAGGAGTCCACATACTTTTAGCCATTTAATGTATCAAAAGAAAAGGCATAAAGATTTTTGAAATTTGTAGCACTTGGAAGGTCTAATTAAAAAAAAAAAAAAATTTATTTCATTGAAAAACAGAAGCAAGGAAATGGAATTTACTAACAGTATTGATCATTAATACAGTATTAGTATAATATTCAATTGCACCAATATACATCTCCAGATGGTAAGTACTGTATAGTAGTGAAATCACTACAATCACTAGAATACTTTTGACTTCAGTAAACAATATAGATTGTGATGGAAATGTGCTTCGTACAAACTGCAAGTCATAAAAAATATGGAAAACTTTTAAAATTGATATTAGCTCTCAAAATATTCTGTACTGTTTCTAGCATTTACAGACACCGTATCACTTAGCAGTGAAGAACTGTCACACTACAGTGATAGAAACTCTGCTGGAATCTGGCTGTGACACTGATATCACAGATCACGTAGGTTACTATTCCCCTAAATACCCTCTTAGGGACCAGTGCATTTCATTTATCCTTTCCACTGTCCATCCTTTAATCCTTCATTCCAACTTTTCTTCAAATTCTTGTATTCTCTCTCTCTCTCTCTCTCTCTCTCTCTCTCTCTCTCTCTCTCTCTCTCTCTCTAATAGATTTCTCTCAATATCCTTCCTCCCTTCCTCCCAAACCACCTTCTTTAATGTCTCAGCTTCCTTCCTTCTTGATTGTTGTTAAGTGTACACGTCTGTATTTAAAATGACTTAATGTGACTTCGTTCCATCTTCACCTTTAGCTGGGCCAGACAGCACTCCATATAGCAGCAGAATCGGGCAACGTGGATGTGATCGAGATTATTCTTAAAGCTCGTGTAAATATGGAGATTAAAGACAGGGTAAATCATACCCGAATCATACCTTACTGGGATTCCTACAATTTCATTTTAACAACATTTTAATGAAGTTATTTGTTTTCAATTCCAGCAAGGTAAAACAGTCTTGGGAGTGGCAGCCAGAGCCGATGTAGTGATCATTGTAGACATGATCATCAAAGCTCAAAGGTACTTCAGTTGGATAAAGGTGAGTACTCAGAATGTGAGACCGAACAGAATCCTTTCTTCGTAATCCCTTTCATAATGTCCTGTAATGACATTTGATATTTCATTTGCATGAGCGATTAGTGTAATTTCACACCAGGTATGTCGTCATACCAAAATGTCAGCACAGCAGATTTGTCTTGCTATGGGCTTCTCAATCCAGTTTGATGAGCAATTAACTAACTACCTGAGACAGTAACTATCAGAGACTGGCTGGTGATGATATTGGAAAATGCGCCTGGCTGTGTTATTTCAGCACCTGTGCTCTTTATTATTTTTTTTTTAAAGCATCTGCCCTTTCTCAGAATTGGATCTTATTGTATTAGTCCAATGCAGAAACTAATGAGGACCTTCAGGATGAGTTTTCTCTAACATTTAAACCGGATCACCGCGCTGAGACGAAACAGGTGCGCAGTACGCTGTGGAATCTGGCCTACAAGCTTCTCAGCAAGAACGAATGGAAGAAACTGGCAGAGCATTGGGGCTTCACTGAGGAGCAGATTGCTGCTATTGAGGAGCAGTGGACAGGTAAGGAAAGTAACTTATTTAGTTTTCTTTATTGCTGTAATTATTGATATACGTATATGTACAGCAGACGGAAGTTCAAGGTCAAAAATGATATCCACAAGACCGGGGGAATCTTTTTTTTCTTCTTCCCAAAACGCTAATGTTATCTCCTGTTAAAACTGTGTTTGGATTTTGGAGGGTAATGAAGTCATTAGAGATACGGAAAAATTGCAGACCTTTTTGTTTCATAAATAACTTTATATAACCTGATCGGTTACAAATAACTTTAATAACGTTGGTGAATGAATCGCTAAAATGGTGTGTAAAATTTTCGTCTTCATCTTAATCTAAGCAGCTGAACATATGGGGCAATCTGATGACATAGCAGACACTGATCTTTCACCACATCCTATCAGCAAATACACTGGACTAATATTTGCTTACAAACAGCTTCACGCATAATTCTTTAATAACTATTACAGAACAATGACTACTGTATATCATGCTCCAAAAAAGCTAATTGTGTCACAGGTATGTTTTCCTGCACATAAGTGCATATACACTTAAGTGCACTGAGCAAATCAGATTGCCTACTTTAAGATACTGAAGGCTGTGGCCAGAAAAGTGTAAAAAAAAAAAAAAAAAATACTGAATGCAAAGTAATAATTAAAAGACCTGGTGGTGTGTCATTAGGCCCTAACAGTCACCAGGAGCATGGAAACAGGATGCTACTCATTTGGCTCCATGGAGTGTTAGTTGCTCAGAGTAGTCCAGCCAAGGAGCTCTACCTGGGACTAACTGCTATTGGCAATATCAAGGTGGCAGGTGAGGTTACGTTTTTCATTCCATACACACTGTTCTTGTGAAAATTGAGCCATTTATTCCATCTCGTTTGATGTGAAGTAGTTACTTCAAGTATATTACATTTGTTTATTAGACTGGGTTATGTGATTGATGTACCTGGCAACGTGTATAACTTGTCCTATCTGTTCCAACAGAAAAACTAAGGATGGAGGGAGAGGACAACAGTAAACAGAAATGTAAAATTTCATGAAGGCTTGGTAACTGAATGTAAAAAAAAAAAACGCTTTATTTCACTCCGTCTTGAGGAGCAATCCTCAATTTTTACTTCATGCACCATGAAATTACATTAATAAACATAACTGTTTCTTCAACTGATGATTTATATTCATTTTACCAGCACAGAAATCTTTGCAGAATTGTGCATATATGTGGTTCATTTACTCAACTACTGAACTTCCCAGAAGACACTGCTGCAAATAATCACGACACAACAAACTGCCACACAGTGACAGAAAAAAAAGAAAAGAAAAATCACTAAATGAAAGGCATGTCTAAAATTCATTAGTATAAAAATACTTTAAAACATACAAAAGGTTTAATAAATCATTAGAAACATTCAAAATTTAATATAAAACTGAAGCCCTGATTCTCAAATGAGAGGTTTTAGCTAAGACACGCAACTATATTTGACCCTTAGCAAATGTATTCCATTGTACATCACTCCTGTGCAAATGCTTCTATTTATGTGGGATGGCATGACAGGATGGTGTATGTGTGTGCATATGCACATCAGTCCACTACTTTAATGGAATGGATGTGAAATGGGGAGGACTGCTGTCCCCTGGGCTGGCTGGAGCTTTTAGTGCTGGACACGGCCTGACTCTGTAGAGCAGAGCGAGGAAACTTGGCCGCTGTTGCCTGACCGAGGGTGACCTGGAACAGAACAGAGATCTTAGGAAAATATATGAAAGTGCTTTCTATATGAGCTTAGAAGAACAGCTCGAAAAGGATCTCATATAAATCATAATTTCACTTAATTATTTGTATCATAAATCAACGTCAAGTTATTTGCTTACCAGTAACTCGCTTTTGTGCTTCTTTCAATTGTCTATTTGTTTTAACTCTATTTAAAAGTGTTAAATTTAAAAATTTCATTTGGTCAGCCAACTTTTGTTTCGATTTTTAGAAATACTGTAATGTACGTTTTGACCTCTATTTCAAACAGACAAGACATTAATAGTCTTTTAATATATAGGTTTTTTTTAATAGTCATAGCCAAGGTCACTTTAAAATCCTGGACAAAGAAACCAAACATTTGTTACCATGATTGAATGTCAATGGCTGATTGCCTCGATGAAACGATGGCCTCGAAAGACTCACTGTTCACTCACTAATATCATCTGTAAATCAGCATGTGCTTAAAATACCAAAACAAGCATACGTCATATCTCTAAGTAGGGCTGTGTAATATGACAAAATATATCATGTGATGATAGAGGAACAAATTGTTTCATATTATAATCTATCGTTTATTTAATTGTGTCACGAATCACAATCTTCACAGCAATATTTTTTGTTATTTGGACATTTTTTTGGGGTTGCGGCAGCCATTGTTGGGCTGCTAGGTGCTGCTGAAGGACGCATTAGCACAGACTTGTTCATTACCTGCAGATTAGAGGTCCACCTCCCCACCCTCTAGATGAATTACAGGTAAACATGCTGCTTATTAATCATTTTTCATATTACTAATATTATAATTAAAAATCAGGATGCACATGTGAAAAATGGACTCTCGTTATTAGCACTTGTATGAAAATATGAAATTACAAATGTCATGTTGCACAGCCCTGTCACTAGGGAATACTAATGAAGCAAATTGTTGTTGTTAGTGTTGTTGCCATGGCAATTCGTGTCCATGAATTTGGGAGTGAAGTTTTTGAAGGTGCACAGAAGGGAGGTTTGAGTTTGTTTGTCTGTTGAGTTATCATCATCACTACCTGAGAAACTGGGTGGTGTCTCTCCACAACGATGGAGCTCATGGGCGGAGCCACGCCCATGACATGCAGGTTGCTGGGGTTACGGCCCGCCTTGGCCAGTTCTGAGCGTCCCGTGATACGTGCAGTCACTATCTTTGAAGCCTTTTGCTGACCAGCTGTTACTGTCCGTACACTCGTCTGTGGAAACTGCCAGAACAACAAACCAAACTGAGCCATTACGGTCATTTCTGCCCTTTATTTTTCAATGTTAAACTCTGCCTTGATTGACCACATGCAGATGCAGATGATGCACTTGGTATACACCTGCAAATATATACTCAGTGGTGATGATTTTTTTTTTACCTGTCGAAGGGAACTTGTGACGCCTCCAGGTGCTAAAGCAGCGTTCACTACTGTAGTGGAGGGCAATGCTTCTGTCTGGCTGACTGCTGTACTACAGCCGGGCTGAACGCTAAACTGATCCTGCAAATAAAGTAAAGTACAGACTAGTAAACATGAATATATCAAATAGTCATGCTTATAAGTAACTGTACAGAGTTTCTGCTCATTTCAGAAATCATTTTCCTTAAATAACATCTTAAAATCGCTCATATCTGATGATATCCATGACATTAAAGTCAACAATACAACTGTTATTAACTCTTTATTAACTAAACCACACCATTCTTTAACAAATTATGAGCTGATGGCTTCATGCCATTCAATGTAGACCTTTACATCTATACTCAAATGGGGGACCAGCAGCCAAAAATATCAGAACACCTTCGCATACGTACCTAAAACATTCATAATACGATGCAATTTTAGTGGCTATTAGCCCAAATATACACATTTTTCATTTACCGTTTGTTGCCCACTGACTAGATATATATAGTCTCAAGTTACATTTTCTAGATGTTCCAGTGTGTGTGTGTGTGTGTGTGTGTGTGTGTGTGTGTGTGTTTAAACCCTGATCTGGGGCGGTCCTAGCCTGTTTGTTGCCCTGGGTGAACACCTCCTCTGGCGCGCTGTATATATACTGTACATAAACTTAATAACTTACATATAAATTGGAAGAAATAAATTAAACTTTAAATAGAAAAAAAAATTAAACTTTAAATATAAAGACAGGTTGTGTGCGAGACTTCGGCACAGCAGCAGACAGGTGCACCGAGGGCCATGCAGAGGCTCACGCTCACGGAAGCATATGGGTGTGACAGAATTTAGAAAACACATTGGTGCAAATTATAAGTCTATATCATAATGTCTGGTGCTTTTGTGTTTGTTTGTTTTTTATTTTACTTTATTTTGTGAGCTGGTTATTAGATGCCACTCCAGTCAGCCAGGCTATTTACAGTATACTGAGCAGAGTTTACCAGTCACAGCCGCTCCAGCAGAGAATCCCCCGCTGCCCCGCCCCTCTCCCCTAGCAAACCTATGCGCTGGCATGATGTTGGGGCAGCATGGGCGCGCGCACGCAAACAAAGAAAAATTTTAATGATTTTTTTTTTTGCCGAGTGCCTGATTCCGCCCCCACCACGATGCCGCCCTGGGCAACGGCCCATGTCGCCCATATCAAAAACCGCCCCGGGTGAATCATTGATTGAATTATGTATCTGGGCTGGAGATTCAGATTGTACTCACTAACGAGGACACACTCATTAGCACCAGATCTGCTTTTAATCAGAGATCAAATTTAGATAAAAAAAAAAAAAAAAGGGATAAGTTTTCCTTAAGAACTTATGGAACAACAAATGAACTCAATATTGATACAGGGGAAGATATCATATATGTTTGTGTGATGTTAATAAGTAAGGTGGGAAAGAAGAGTGTGACCTATTTAAACAATGCCTCCACAGTGTTTGTCTCTTACTGCTTCTGTCTCATCTGTATTAGTGCGGGAGTGGACGGGCTGCACTGGAGTCTCCATTATGACTGGGCTCAGCCGTGCTGAAGATGCAGTAAAGAGTGGACGACTGGCCATTGAGCTAGAACTGGGTTCCTCTCCTGAGGGTGGCGCATCTGAAGGAAGAATAGAGTTTTCTGTGTTTATTCAGTTATGATGAAAAACTCCACAACCTTCCTAAAGGAAGTCACTTCTGACTGTTTTATTTTCACTCACACGATCCCCAATAATATTTGTGTTACACGTGATGTCAAAAGATAATAAATCACATATAGAATAGCACCGGTGAGGTAGAACTCTGAGGACACTACAGATTAATAGGCCTATTAGGGACCTACAATATGTTTTCATGAGTAGTTTTGTCCTATATTACACTGTCTGTGTCCCTCCTCTCTCCAGACCACCCAACATATTAGTTGCGAGGTGTCTTGAAAAGTAAATTCGTACGTGCTACTCGTATGGCCCAGTGTCACACTTTTTGTACAGTTTTTGGAAAGGCTGGCCTACCCCGCTCCTGCCTGCCCGTATCTGCTGTCTGAAACATGCTGAGCGCCTCGATGTTAAGGGCACAGACACCACGCATGAATGCCTTCTTCATGGAGTCTTCATAGTGCTCTCTCTCTCTGTGCAGCCTTTGGATCTCAGCTTGGGCTTTCTGCAGGGCCTCCACATGCTGAGACACACAAACACACACACAGCTGAACTCGGAGATTAAACGAAACCTAGGAGCTTTCATTAAACAGCCAATTTAGTAACTTATATTTTTATCCCTAAAAACAAGTAAATGGTTTAAGATCAGGTCCTTTCACCTCTGCCAGTTTAGCCTCGTAGTCAGCCGAGAGCTGCAGACAGACCTCCTCGGCGCGAGCACGGCATGCCCGCTCTGCCCTCTCCCTCCAGCCTCTTTGGATACGCGAGTGCCAGGCAGCCCAAACCTTCTTCTTTAACTGCAGCTGGTAGTGCTGCTCTGCCAACCTGCTCTTCTGAGTCTGGTGCACAGATTAAGGGACAAGTGCACACAAAATAATGAAAATCAGAGGCAAGGTCGTCATTATTTCATTTGTGCTTTACTACATTAAGACGATTGATTTTTTAAAACGATTTTCCGTGCTACCACTGACTTGCTAGGTATTAGTAATTAAAAAAAACAAACAAAAAAAAAACAATGTAGAGTATATCATTTAGTAGTACACAAACACGGCAGGACTTATAGTTTAACGCTAAAGATGTTTTGCCGATCATCTGTGGGGCATCAAAGTTTCTGCTAAATACAGAGGACCAAATGATTCCATTTTGTTCCAGTGTTGTGAAGTAAAAGTATAACGTAAAGGACAGGTATCACAACTGCGTTATGAAGTCACATATTTAAGCTGCCCTTAGATTTCCATTCTTGAGTTTTTGATAAACACAAACACTACAGATGCTGTGGGTTAAGACTGGGTTGGAAAAATGCTAAAGGAAAACATTTTCCTTCAATATCATTTAATGTATTTTTTTATCATTATTATTATTATTATTACTATTATCCTTTTGGGGTTTTTTTTTCAACATGAACTTACATCAGAATTTCACCAGTGGAATTTCCATGTTTAGTAAAAATTTTCCACATTTATCTCAAAAACACTCTCAAATCAGAGGTCAAAATGTAAGCAATCATTCAAAGACAAAGAAAAGTCAAAACCTGTCAAAATCATGCAGGAGTATCTATATAAAGCTGATATTTGTGGAAAAGGTGCTGGCCCTTAGTCAGTGTGCTGCACGGCTGTCACTCAGTTCACCTTCTCTTTGGCAGCGCAGTGCTGGAGTCTCCACTGGGTGAAGCTCCTCATCAGCTCCAGCCGCTCCCGCTGCCTGTCAACCACCCGCGTCAGATTCACGATCACCTACGGGGCAAGGAAAAGACGTCACTGAGCGAACCTGAAGGTACCTGTAAACATTTCTTTAGAGATTACTAATGCTGTTGAGATCAGAATATGAGCCCTGAAATGAATCATCCTTTTGTATTCGACACTGACAGTGTTTAATTCCATTTCAACGATCGTTAATTAACTTCTATATCAGTCTAAGAGGAGAGTACTACGAGCCTCGTCTTTCCGCTGGTTGGAGATCTGGTAGGTATTAAGCAGGTCTTTGAGGTTGTCCGTCTCTGCATTAATGCCTGCTACGTGAGCCGCATGTTTTTCCCTCTCCTTCGTCATCTCCAGTCTGTGCTGCTCAACAAAGGCCATTTTCCATTTCCGTAGCTCCGACATCACGTTACTCTACAGAAACATAGACATATGGGAGACTTCGCAGCTATGCACCGTTTTTCACAATGGTGTTAAATGCATGTCCTGGGGACTTAAAACAGAAATGACACATTGGTTATTCAGATCTCAGAACTAAATACAGCTGTAAGAACTACTTCGTCAGCCGAGCCTGACAGAGTTTGCACAACAGTGGTGTTTCTCGGCTGTACACGACTCTGACCTTGGATTTAAGCAGAATTTTCTTAAATATCAGCGCAAACAAGGAGCAGTAAATAAGTGCAGAGTCACTGAGGAGGTTGGAGGAGACAGGATCTTTATCAGAGACGCTGCTTAACTTCAGGACAAAAACCTGACACCTTCGTCTGTAATACATGACACTTTGAGAAGAAGTGAAGTAACCTTCAAGTTGTTGCTCCATGTGTCCAAAATGTCCTCCATCTTGTTCAGGTTCTCCTCAGACACAAACATCTCCGTCATCACGCTGATCACAGGATCCGGACTGCTCTTCCCGGATCCGTCCGAGTCGGCACGCGCTCCTTCTGATCCTCCGCCAGACCTGGATCCCACCTCCTCTCCTGAAAACCACACTGTATTCGCTTACAATAACGGCAAACGTCATTAACTCTGAATTTTGACAGCGTTAAGTGACTACGGTGTTAGCTTCACCTTCAGAAATTCCACTCTGTGGTCGAATCACCTCACACACAGGTGCCGTCTCCTGTCTCCCGTTTCCTCTGACGCCTGCAAGAGACATACAGTCGGGAGAAAATTATAAACTCAACACATACGAAAACCACACACCAAAGCACTTCTGTGCTTCTAACATCATTAACATATCAGTGGTATACCAAGAACGACAGAAAGGTATAGTTCGAACCCTCAACCGCCTCGGGATCCATTGCACTGGAGTTCTGGGCAGCTTTTAAAGAATATGAAGTGCTCATCTGATGTGACGGGATACTTGGATCATACTTCGGAGTGACTACAGCAAAGCGAAGCAGTTCTTCATACTCCTCCTGGTGCAAGAAAAAGATGGACAAAGGAACAACAAGGTAGTCATCAGGGGAGAAATCTTTAACCTTTAAACTCACTGTAAGAAAAAAAAAAAAGTCAGATCATTAAGGTGTCATTCTGATCTTATTTGAGGAAAAACCTCTCACTTGGAGTTCAGAAGACACTGAGCTGGCCTTGTGTGAGTCTGGACCAGAAAGCTCCTCTTCATCTGATGACATCTATGGAATGAATTCGAGTTTAAAATGCATTTCAGTTAAAATAAGAAATGAAGACATTATTAAGAAAGTATCTCTGCTTACTAGCTAGCTACATAAACCCAAGCTGATATTTAGCATAAAATAAAATAAAAACATTCTACAGTAAGCAGCTTCCTACTGGTTCACTTTAACACCTCTGCTAACGACGAAGCTCGCCATAAAAAACAAGACTTTTTTCGACAACGCCATATTGACTGTCACTACCTCATCCGAGCCACTTTTTTTATTTATTTTTTATTTACCGTTTCCTTGTGTGCCCGAGTTTATTAATGAAACCCTACAACACAAGCAGAGTCCGCAGTTCAAACTGTAGGAAAGCCAAACAAGACGCCATCGGATTGGTTAAAAAAGGCACACGCCATTCATAGACTGTTGTGATTGGACAAGACGTTGCCTTGGCAACGCAGATGCCGGAAGTCGCCGTTGGAACGCGAGCCTGCTGCATTTTAAACAGGAATTGACGTGAAGCTAGAAACGTCACCCTCGACCAGGGGGAGTGTAAATGAGTGAATGAGTGACAGATATCGATGATAATTTCGTAGGTTTTAGGTTAACCGTGCATTTAAAAATAAATAAATAAATAAATAAATAAATAAATAAATAAATAAAATAAAATATAAATAAAT
>JAOVYU010000034.1:8912637-8928344 GCA_025674565.1 Synodontis membranacea
GAAAAAGAATATGGAAACCACATTTATTACTCATGATTAAAGCTGGGAAAAAGGCCTTTACAAACAAAATGATATTTATTTATTTATTTATTTTTTTTTTTTTAGAAAATAACAGTAGAGTTAGCAAGTACAGTTAACAATAGAGTTAGGGTAGAGTTTTTTTTTGTTTGTTTGTTTTCAAAGAATTACTCTCTGCCAGTGGCAAAATGTAAATATATATATTTTTAAATGTTTTTATACTGTATATACATTTATGACATCGTTTACTGGATATTATATTTAATACATTACATTACACACATATTATATTACACATATTAGGCCTACTAATAATAAATAAAATGTCATAAAATAATTTTGCTTACAACTGATTAAACTGTCTGTTAAGATATAAGTTTTTTTTTTCCCGTGAAACATCATACTTTCTGTTTTAGGAGTCTGGATTACTTAAGTAGCCTATAGACTAGATGCATGTGGCCATTTTGTGTTATACACTCCCGTACTTACTTACTTACATATTTATATAAAAGAAAAAATATTGGATTTTAACAAGGTTTTGAAAATAATGTTTGTCTATAACTTGGTCAGTGGTTATAACAGCACAAGTAGCACAGTTAGAGTGTGGTCAAGTAAAATTTCTGATATTTACATTTCTTCTAACTAACAGTAACATCCTTTAGCTATTGTTCAGCTATTTTGGATCTAGACCACCCTCTGCTAACCCTTGATAATACAGAAAAAATACACTTCCCAGTTGTTTAGATTATCAGTGAACTCCTCAGAGATGTTCTTACAATGGATATAAAATTCACTCTGGAGTTTGAAGTCTTTGTTATAAAGTAAGAGAGGAAGGGGTCCAGGCAGCTGTGAAAGCAGCAGACACACACAGCTATACTGAAGTAAATATAGAGGTCATCTTGCTTGCTTGTATACAGTCTCACATAATGTAAGAAATGGATTGTGTTACTTGGAGTGAAGCACACTAAGAAGATCACAAATACAAGTGTGCTTGCCTTGATGTAGTATGTGAAATCACAGCTAGACCTGTATAGCTGGTGTACAATGCATACATAGGCAAATATGATGACTACGAAAGGAAATATGAAGCCTAGAAAAATGAGACATAATCTATAAGGAATCAAGTATTTGTATAGTTTCTCGTCATAAGGAAGAATGTCATGACATGTGACGATCCCAACTTCGGTGAGGTAGTAGCTTTGATGAGTGAGGAATTCCGGAGCCATGACCATCGCAAAAACGATCCATACAGTCAGGCTTGCCCAGCTTGTGCAAGATCTTTTGGAGAGTCTTCTGTACAGGAAGGGATGTACCACAGCTAAATACCGCAATATGCTAACACACATGTGGGTATGTATACAGCAGTACATGTTACCGTAAAAGCAGGCTGTCACAAGTTTGCAGGCAAGTTCTCCAAACACCCAGTTGTTGCCTTTCAGATGGTAGTGGACTTTAAGCGTGAGAGAAACCAAGAGGAGGAGGTTTGAAGCTGCTAGGTTTAAGTAGAGGATTGCGCTAGACAAACTTCTAGTCTTCCGACTGAGAAATGCCACGAGCAGGACGTTTGAAGGAATTCCAATCGCAATAGTGATCACATAAGCTACTGGAATAATCCTGGTGCTGATGAATCCCACTGTGTATTCCACATGATCGTTGTTGATGATAAGCTCTGGTAGATCTAGGGTTAAATTATGTTCATTTATAGTAACTATTTTACCATAAAATGTTTTTGGATGAAGGCGAGTCATTGGTACTATGGTACGGTTTTCTGTTGAAATGAAAAAAAAAAAGAAAAAAAGAAAAAAGATTGTAATGTTGGCAAACAATCCCATTTACAGATGTGAATTCTAATAAATAAAAGCTAATAAATTTCAAATAATCGAAAAGTTTAAACATAATAATCCAAATAGACCAGAACGTACATACTGGGTTTCTTTTTATATATGTATATATAAGGTTACTTACTTCTGTCTTGAGCATGACCTGAGTCTGCCAACACAAAAACACACAAGAGTATCCAGAGCAGTCTCCACATATTTGTCTCCTCTTAAATTCCTGGCTTTCATTCAGTCCGTATTTTTTTCTTCTGGTGGTCACAATCAATACAATAAGTTAAGTACATCTTTCAATAGAAAACAAATCCAGAGGCATCTGAGAAACGGAATGTTCAACTGGAGATGAAGTTCTCTGCTGTGGGGTGGTTTCCTGTCCAGACTTGTAGGACTCTGGTGGCAGAATTACTCAGAATCTCTGTATTGCACATGTCAGGAAATTGTTGTGGGAGGAGATTACTGATAACTGGTTTCTATTAGCTAGTTAACACAGTGTGCTTTCTTTTATTATATATTCACATTAGAATTTTTTTTAAATTTAGAATTAACATGATACATTTAATTTATGGGGGTTTTTTGTCTCTAGTTTCTGTTACTCTCTGGTCATAGGATTAGTCATTCATCTTTTTTAGCGTTAGAAAAAACAGCATTTGGATGTTTGACACATTGTACAATATGATACAGTACAGTACATATCATAGATAACAATATTACAAACACTTTTTTAATGCTTTCTGTATTTTTCCTATTAGCTAACATTTTAAAAATTTCTGGATTTCCATGTCTTTGTTTTTTTTTCTTTGTTGTTTGGAGCGTGACTAACCCTAGACTATCGACTAGTCACGTTTACCGGATTAAAGGTTGAATCCTGCAATTTGGCAATGTTCATCAAGGAGATTTCAGCAACATCCTGATTTCCGTGTATGTACTGAGTAGAAAACATATCCAGGCCCCAACACAGTCGTGCTGAGTGATTAACAGAGCACATTTTTTATAACAGAGGGCACTGCTGGTACATGCAGATACAGTCACCTCCTAATCATTGATGTGAGTTGTTGTGGAAAAACCCACATCATAAAAATCTACTTTTGCGTGCTCAGCCAACTGTACATTTTTTTCCCTCTTTGTCTACTGATGTTATAGGTTTTTAAATTAGCTTTTAAATCTTAAGAGATTTTTGCATATAAGCATACAATTATATTAATTTTATTATTTACAGTATAACTTTTTCTACACTGCTGCACTCTCCTCTTTCTGAATGAATTTCAGTGGTCTCCATACAGAAAAAAAAAAAATCCCAAAACCTACAAACATCAAGACTAGCGTATCCTCCAAATAATTAGCATCACTGTTAACAGCCTTGGCAGCTCCCAACACAAGGTAGATAAATATTGATAATACTGTAGGAGCAATAAACACCACCATCTGGATTTTTCTAATGTATTTTATAATTTCCTTTAATTCAGAATCCTATTTTGTTTATTGTAAAGTTCTTTGCTTTGTCAGACGTCAAGCAACACAGACTGTTTAGTATGTGAGTGCACAGAGACATGGACGGATATTGTATATCAATTGCTACTACTATGAAAACATCTTAATATTTGCAGCCAATTCACCTGTATCTGCGTTATTTTCATCACTAGATTTAATAATATTTTCTTTTAGAAAAATGTTGTGTGTTTTTTTATGTGTGCATATTAGTGCTCATATTGACTCAATATTATGGATTTTTGCAATGCAGAGATCAGGAGATGAATCTGCAGTCCTGTGGCTGGATCAGATTCAGGATGCGATACATGCTGCCAATCAAGACCAGGAGGATGCTCTGAAATGTATGATCGATTTTCTTCTTACCTAAACATTAAATCAGTACTTTATGTATACTTCACTCCGCGCCTAAACGTGTTAGTCGTTAAAATGCTCATAATGTTGATATGGTGAAGTTTTAAAAGTAGAGATAAAAATCTGCAGTAAATCTGCGCTCGTCTCCAACAACTTGTAACTACACGTGGACTATAACGTGTCTCGTTCCAGTGGCCGAGGCAGTGGTGGACATTAACCGAGCGATAGCTGCAGGACATGAGGGGGAAACTCTGAGTGCTCTGCAAAGGCCATGTGTAGGACTGAGGGGAGTCCTGGCTGAATGTGCACACCATTACCAGACTGAACTAGAGCAGCTGCAGTCTCAACACATACAGCAAGGTAATTTGATCCTGTAAAGGTATAGAGTTCTAATATAGAAATTTATTTTAGCCTCAGTTTACATATAGTTTGGGTTTTCTCTGTATGACACAATGAACAGGATATTATTTAAACCGTTGTTTCTCACTTTGTACTTAAATATTTAGTAATCATATAATACTAAATATGTTTGGAATGACTATGTAAATCAAATAAATTTCATTACTTAGCTACTAGCTATTGCTATCTTGTCCATAGGGAATAGTGGTAGCTTTTGGGTGAAGCACAGAATCAAGGACAAATATGACTATTTCTACAACCTGGAAAGCCAAGAAGGGACATGGGTGGAACCAGATGACTTTGTCCATGATAGCTCACAGCTCACAAAAGAAGATATTCAGGTAGGCTACAGTTTATCAGCACAGAGAAGCATTTCTATTTATCAGCACTATTTACACGTTTGCTGTCAATTTCTAACCCTTTCTTTGAATCACATATCTAACGTAGATGGTCGTAAGCAGTGTGACAGCAGAATATAACAGAGAACAGCTCTGGTTGGCCATTGAGCCACTCATCATACAGCTACAGGCTTGGACTCGTGGGTATCTGGTGAGACGGGCCTACAACGACAGGCTGAAATATTTCAAGCAACATGAACCAAGTGTAGTCAAACTACAGGTAAGTTTATATGTTTTATTACAAACCAGTACATGGAACAGTAATGCTTCACTAACACATATTCTAAACTGTTTAATTAACAATATCATGAACTCCATCATGTCTTTGGTGAATGTTTCAGAATAATTTTTATTTTTATCTCGCAGTAACGTTGCTTTGTTTTTTTTAGTTGATATATAGCTGGTTGGATTTCTTCTGCTATTTGACATTCATAAATATCTCTCCAACACATTTAAGCTGAATTCCAGACAGCACCATATTCACTGTATTTACTACACAGGATATAACGTACTTCTAAAGGTCATACCTCTAAAGGTCATGATGTGTACTACATTCCCAATAAGAGCACCATGGTGGTTTTGTTTATTAGGGATCTAAATCTACATATGGATTTCTGTATAGCTGCACTGTGGTAATGTCTATTGTCACTGAAATAAAATTGACTTGAATTAAATGTGGATTTGAATTGAGTATGCAAATTTTATGCATATTTGTATAGTTAAAGTTGTTCAAACAGACATAATATATTTAATTCCATGACCCTCTCCTGACATAATAAATGTAGTAATGCAAGATGTTCCACAGTTTTTTTTTTTTTTTTTATATGAACTTTTGTTTGATTTATTTCTGTACACAGTCGATTGATGGTTTATCCTGTGTGTATGCAGGCATCCTGGAAGGGATATAAGCAGAGGAAAGCTTACAAGGACAGGCTACAGACATTACAAAGCAATGTGCAGACTGTGGTCAAGGTAAACAATCTTTTTCACTATTAAAATCATGCCCATACACATTTATGTGTTTGTTTATATTTTACATACTGTACAGTAAACATACACTGGTTAAATGACAAATAAAAGGGGAAAAAATGGTAGCTGTGGCCCTTAGAGTGAAAGATCACTGCAATTCGGTACAAATTAGCTAATCACCTTTATCCTATGATTAAGCATTTCTATGAAAGGCATGATCTGTTCCAGGATGTCAGTGTTCCCATCCCCAGGGCACAAAAACTTCCTAAATGCTTTGAAAAAGACAGTCTACAGATCCCAACCCAGTTGATGGCAGATTTTTGGACTGACTTTGGACATTTGGAATCTGTAGACTTTGAAGGCCATAGCATATGATTATCCCTGTTTTCCCTTGACTTCTTCTTCTTGTCCTTCTTCTTCTTCTTTTTATTCTTCTTATGTTTATTCCTATTCCAGGATTAATAACCCAGAAAGATTTAAACTTATAAACTTTGCTTCAACTTTCATTCATTTTTCTAGTTACTGTTTCTATTTTCTAGTTACTCTCTCTCTCTCTCTCTCTCTCTCTCTCTCTCTCTCTCTCTTTCTATTTTAATTATTATTATTATTATTATTATTATTATTATTATTTTGCTTTGCAAGCACTAGTATTTCCTTTAGGAAATACACATCTAGTTTTATATTATTATGTTCTCAATTTAGTTACAGTCTTTGGTGAAAATGTGGCGGGCCAGACAAGTGTACAGAAAGAGACTACAGTATTTCAGAGACCATGTAAGTCATCTATATACTATATACATCATTCATGTACTGATGGAGTAAATTACTCATTTGTTGTTAGATTGAAATTTCAACCTGCAGCCAAAAACGATATTTTACACACAGTATAAAGCATTAGTATTTATTATAATGTAATTTCCACATCTGTAACTGATGGTGTGGTAGCATGATTCCATTAATGGTATATTAGTGAATAAATGTGAATATTAACCTTTATCTTTTGTGTGTACAGGAAAAAGAGATAATAAAGATTCAGGCTTTTCTAAAGGCGAACAAAGCCAGAGATGATTACAAAACGCTCAGTGAGTAAAATAGCTGCTTCTTACTGCTGTCAATAAGGTGTCCTGCAGACATGCATGCGTGTTAGCATAGTAAAAACAACTTTGGCTTTTGTTTGTGTCTGTTCATGTGTGTTTAGCTGGTGCTCAGGATCCCCCTCTCTCTGTGGTCCGTAAGTTTGCCCATCTCTTGGAGCAGAGTAACCTCGACCTGCAAGAGGAACAGGAAGTGATACATCTCCGTGAAGAAGTGGTAACTAAGATTCGTGCCAATCAGCAAATGGAGAAGGACTTGAACTTGATGGACATTAAGATCGGCCTGCTGGTGAAAAATAGAATCACACTTCAGGTATGAAAATGATGCAAAAGGAACTTGATTTCTTTCCTTGTGTGTAAATATTTGTTAGATATAAATAAGAAGAATCTAAAATAAATCATATAAATCATATAAATATATGTAAGAACTGAAACACTTTGGGATCCTTATCCATTGATACAAGAGAACACTGTTAATTTTTTTTTTCTTTTAAATAAAATCCCAACCATTGCTTTGTATACTATTTAAACAGGATGTGGTGTCACTCAGTAAGAAGATGAAGTCCAAAAAGAACAAAACGCCCAAAGAAGATCTGGCCACAGGAGACAAGCAAGGCATCAAAGGCCTGAGCAAAGAGAAGAGAAGGAGACTGGAAGCTTACCAGCATCTGTTTTACCTGCTACAAGTGAGGATCTGACTGGTCCCGTCATTATAGATTTAGAAACCCAGTATAACCGTAATGCTTGTTTTACCATGGGGTGTTTATATATCCTGCACTGTTGTTTATAAACTTCTTAATTCAGATTCAATGATGGAGTTGTATTCTTGTTGAAACAGACGCACCCATCATACTTGGCCAAGCTCATCTTCCAGATGCCTCAGAACAAGTCGACTAAGTTCATGGACACAGTGATTTTCACCCTGTATAACTATGCCTCAAACCAGCGTGAAGAGTATCTGCTTCTCAAGCTCTTTGAGTCTGCTCTCAAAGAGGAGATCAAGTGAGAAAATACTCTTTTTTTTTAATGTTTTATTTTTGTATGTGGCTATTAACAATATAAATGTTTCTTTAAAACTTTTCATTATGCATGGCAAACCCTTCACCCATCAGTGATGAAATAATTTAATTGTGCTTAATTTGATGTCCTGAACTGGGGCTAAATTTAAAATAGCAGTGTGCTTACAGAAAAGATCTGCTTTTTTTTTTTTTTTGGCCAGGTCAAAAGTAGACCAAATCCAGGACATAGTCACTGGGAACCCAACAGTCATTAAAATGGTAGTGAGCTTTAACCGAGGTGCTCGGGGTCAGAACGCCCTCCGGCAGCTTCTCTCCCCCGTGGTGAAAGACATCATTGAGAACAAGGCCCTGGGCATAAACACTAACCCCATAGACATCTACAAGGCCTGGGTCAACCAGCTAGAGACTGCTACAGGAGAGGCGAGGTAAGTGTTGACATATAAGCATATCATATATGAACAAATATTCAGTAGATATTTCATATACAATGCAAAAAAAAAAAAAAAAACTTAAATGGTACAGAATAATTAAGTTTTCTTCTCTTGCTTGTGACTCTCAGTAAATTGCCCTATGAGGTGACAGTGGAACAGGCTCTGACACATGAGGAAGTGAGGGAGAGGCTGGAGGCGTCTAATCATTCACTGCGCACTGTCACGGACAAAGTGCTCAGCTCCATTATGTCTTCGGTGGATACCATCCCGTAAGATCTAGATGCCAATTTGTGACATGGTGGCCTGTTACACGGATCTTATTATTGTTAAACTACTTTTATGGAAGTTATGCAAGATGGAAATAAGTTAAATGCTGCTAGACGCTTTACACTAGGGGGCAGTGTTGTTTTGAAATGATAACATTAGGAAAAAAAACCTCCATATTTTCTATTTCTGAGCTAAAATATTTGAAGAATTTCCTCAGGGTGGAAAAAAATATTAGCTTTTTTATTTTAAATAACATTATCATCAATTATGATCATCTGCATCATTTTGCTTGCATAATGAGACTTATTGTTACTTTTTCTTAGATATTATCGATCCGTTTTTTTTTTTTTGTATAATGTATACTTTGTATAATGTATACTTTGATGTTAATTCTTCATTGGCTTGCAGGGAATTCTATTTCATGCCTTCTTATTTTTCCCCTCCTTGTTCTTGTCATGCAGCTATGGCATGAGGTACATAGCAAAAGTTCTGAAGGATACACTGCATGAGAAATTTCCTGATTCATCTGATGATGATCTATTGAAGGTTAGACATGGAACATTTCAATACAACTACATATTTTTTATACTGTAACTAGGTAACCAGGGCGTGGGACAACACTAAACATGACTGATTTCTGTGCAATGGATCTATTCTTTATGTACTTTCATTTTCAAACAGATTGTTGGAAACCTTCTCTATTACCGGTACATGAACCCAGCTATAGTGGCTCCAGATGGGTTTGACATCATAGATATGACGGCAGGAGGGCAGCTGCATTCAGAGCAGCGAAGGAACCTGGGCTCCGTGGCCAAGATGCTGCAGCACGCTGCTGCGAACAAACTGTTTGAGGGCGAGAGCGACCACCTCACACCCATGAACAGTTATATCTCATCCACCTACCAGAAATTCAGGTTAGACAAAAAGAAAATTATTTAAGCGTGCTGAGGAAAGGCGTGAAAAATTAAAACAGTGGTCTATTATTATCATATATACTCATTAGTCACTTTATTAGGAACATCAAACTACAGTAATACAAAACATTTGCTTTCAGAACAGCCTTAATTCTTCATGGCATCAGTTCTACAAAGTGTTGGAAACATTCCTTTAAG
This sequence comes from Synodontis membranacea, assembly GCA_025674565.1. Taxonomy (NCBI): domain Eukaryota; kingdom Metazoa; phylum Chordata; class Actinopteri; order Siluriformes; family Mochokidae; genus Synodontis; species Synodontis membranacea. The sequence goes on from JAOVYU010000034.1 coordinate 8,922,019, forward strand.
ATTCTGGTCCATCTTTGCTCGATTGCTGCAGATTTGTCAGCTGAACATTCATGCTGTATACAGTCGACCCTCGCCACTTCGCGGTTCGAATTTCGCGGCTTCACTCTGTTGCGTTTTTTTCGAATACAGTATATTCATTAAAAAGTTGATCAAGACAGTGAAAATGCAGCTTGCGCTCGGTTGTCTTGAGTCAATTATTATTATTTTTTTTTTTATTAACTTTTTACAAAAAAAATTATTATTTCAAATTGTTATTTCATGTCTAGAGGGCTCTAATAATGTTAAAACCCATATTTAGAAGGTCGCAAACAGGTTTTCTATGCTCTAACTACACGGAAATACTACTTCGCGGAATTTTACTTAACGCGGCAGAGTCTGGAACAGATTAACCGCGATAAACGAGGGTTTACTGTATTACGAATTCTACAACATCCTAAAGGTGCTGTACTGCATAGATCACGACTATGGAGGCCACTGATGTATACTGAACTCATTGTCATGTTCATGGAATGAGCTATCTTTTGTAAAATTATGATGTTATAATGCTTCATTAGGAGATGAAGAAATTGTGGCCATAAAGGGATGCCCATGCTCAGCAACAATATGCAGATAGGCTGTGGCATTCAAACAATGCTCGAGTGACACTAAGGGACAAATGTAAGCCAAAAAAAACCCAAACATTATACCTACCTAAAAAACACTACCAGCCTGAACTGTTGACACAGTGGAAGTTGAGTCCATGAATTCATGCTGTTGATACACCAGACCAGTCAACATTTTTCCAATATTCCAATATTCCTGTTTCTGTAGCCTCTAATTCCTGTTCTTGGCAGACAGGAATAGAACCTGATGTGATGCTCAACTGTCGTAACCCATCCGCCTCAAGGTTTAATGTACTGTGCGCGCTGAGATGTTTTCCTGCTCATCACAGTTGCACAGTGTGGCTATTCGAGTTACCATAGTCTTCCTGTCAACTCAGTCCAGTCAGGCCATTCTCCTCTGACCTCTCTCATCAACAAAGCATTTCCACTCCAAAGAAACAGCTACTCACTGGATTTACTTATTTATTTATTCTCGTTTTGTTTTTCATACCATCCTGTGTAAACTGTAGAGTCAGTGGTACATTAAAATCTCATAGAGCATTATCTGAAATACTCAAAAATATGACCAGCGTCATATAGTGCTGTGGAGTGTAGTGCTGTGGAAATGGCTATGTGGAATTTAGCATTTTATCAATTATTTAAACAACTAATTTGAAGTATGAGGTATAGATGATACAAACATTATATTAAAACGGATCTAGCCAAGTTAGTGTGTATCCTTAATATAGGCACCAAATTATATTGAAATTAAAAGAACAGTGTTTTAGCTTTCATGAATAACCCAATCAGTCTTGACTGATTTGTTTCACTTTCAAGCCTGAAGCTGAAAGTTCATTTTGCATATACCTCCCTGACCCTCTCAAACCTTCTAACTTTATTACAGTAGTTCCCCTGATTAAATGATCATAAAAAAAAAATTTCAATTGCCTCTAGTTGTCTCCATAATATTATGCACAAATGTACTTTGACATACGTGGCTTCTTAAAAGTTCCTGGGAAACATAAAACAATAATTACAGTAAGGAAATGTAATAGTGGTGACCAGCAAAAGGGTCATTAAAAGTGGAAATGGAAGTGAACAGGGAGGAATCACCTTTGTGTTAAAGTGTGGCATCAGCAAAGAGGAGGTAGGTGTTTCATGACTTTAGAGCTTTGTGTTTGTGTATAGATTTATAGCACATACTCCTAGATTGTTATTTACTGCACGTACCTCTACTCTTGAGTCATACTTACTGGAAATCCCCAGCATTTGGGAAAGCTCTTTTTTTTTTTTCTTTCTCAGTCCTTTTCCTTCTTCATTATTTTCACATCAATATCATCATGGACTGTTGTAGAATAATGTACTGCATGTGTGCTGTACTTTGCAGAGTATTCTTCCAGGCTGCATGTGACGTCCCAGCTCCAGAAGAGAAGTTTAACGTAGATGAGTACTCTGACATGGTGACACTTAGCAAACCTGTCATCTACATCTCCATAGAAGAGATCATCAACACTCATTCAGTAAGACCAAGCCCAAAAGCACATTTGTGTAGAAGTCACATCCTGTTTTTGTTTTTTTGTCTACATCTCTCTCCATCCATCATCCGTCCAGGCCTTGTTATTCCATGTGTTCCTAAGCTTATACACATATACACGTTTGTGCATTAAGAACTTTAATGACCTTTAAGCACACAACGAAATAATATTCAAAATCTTTGTTCGCTCCATATAATGGATACTTGGGTGAAGGGGAAAAAAGTCTTACGCATAGGATATTAATGCTTAGAGTGTTGCTCATGGAAAATATTTCTTGCTAGGCTGCTGAACATCATTAAATCAGAAGTGGATTTTATGTTTTATACCAACGGGTAGTGCATGTTTCTCATCTTAGCTGCAAGGAAGATGGAATTACAATGAGTTGTTTTAGAAAAAACTGAACACTTCTTCTCTCCACACTGCATTCCAGGCATATCAGCCATCAGCAACTAAACACCTAAACTCAAGGCCATTAAGCTGCAAAAAAATGATAGCTCACAGAGAGGATTACTGAATATGTAGAGTAACAAATGTTCTCTCAAGTACAAAATACACAAGGAGCTTAGACAAAAACATTCTCTGCAACCGCTATCTTATAACCTTGTTCTTGTGATAAAATGTTGGGTGGATTTCTGAAGGATTTCACTGCATCTTCATTTCTTGGTTTGTGGTCTTCTTGGTTAGAGGCCTAAAAAGGACCTTAAGGAACATGTAATAGCTCTAATGACTTCGTTATGTTACTGAGCTTGGTTTGTATTTCCACATGATCTTCTGCATGATTCATGGGAGTGGCATGGGAGAGGTTGTTTTGGGTGAGGTGCTTTGAAGCTGTGGGGAATATTGGATAAATCAGCCTGTTGCCTTTGCACGTTACCACTGTGAAGTGCCGAATCTTTATGTTGGCTGACTTTGATGCTCCAGCCTTCCCTTCTGCTGACAGAGATAACAGACTTTCAGCACATATTATCTAAAAGAGTCTGACTGTGAATCTGTTTTGAATTAACTTTGGAAAACAGGAGAACAAAAGAACACCTTGTACACCTGATCTAAGGCATGGTTGGAGATAACACATTATATTAGCTAGGGTAGCAGTGGCTCAAGGCATTCATTGTTTTGTCATGGTTTGACACTTGGTGTTCTTTGGTAAAGTACATATGTTGCAGGATGCTTGAAGAATGCTGTAGAGCTTCTGTGATAAAAGTTTCTTTAAAACAATGTTTGAAATTTATTTTTTAATTGGAAATATATTACCAGCTCTGTAGTACAAAAAATATTTAAAGTATTTTGCTCATGTTTGTCCAACAGCTTGTGCTGGAGCACAAGGATGCCATCGCTCCAGAACAAAGTGATCTTCTGCATGAACTTCTGGATGACTTGGGAGATGTTCCTGACATGGAGTCACTGATTGGTAAAATTCAATTTCTATGCCTCTCATTCATAAATGTTCTATTACAGACACCCAAAACTTAAAAAATAAATTGCTTGACATGTCAGTCACGCAAAAAGTATGTCATCTGAAAAAAAAATAAAGCACCAATAAATATGAACATAAAAAAAATCCAGATTCTATTAATGCACAAATTGGGAATGGTCTTATCCTCCAATCACCCACCTCCTTTCCCTATTATGGTGTAGTAGAAGGGTTTATATACTCCTATCATATGCCCTGGGTACTGACTCAGAGCTTCATTCAGTCTTTCAGTTTAAATTTATGTAATTTTTTTTTTTTTTTTTTTTTTAAGAAACATTTTACATAATTAAGGATGATGTTTATAGTTGATTTAAACAAAGGGTTAAATACCTAAAAAAAAAAACAAAAACAAAAAAAAAACTATGTATTGAATTCCTTTTCCCCCTTAAGGTTATACTAATGCTTTTGTTACAGTTATGAGTTTGAGCAAGAATATTTGTGTAAATAACTAACAGACTAAACTAGGAATCGACTGATTATCGGCCTGGCTGATAATCGGTGGCCGATAGTAGGATTTTGCCGATTATTGATATCTGCGTTTTATTTTACCGATAACCGATATCTTTTATATATTTATATAAATATAAATATAATAAGATATATTTTAATCACTTTCATTACATTTTGTTACTTTCATTACAAGGCCATGCTGCTAATTTTGTTTTAACATTAAAATCCAAGTGAATCTATTTTTGTATAGGTGCAAGTTCCCTTGTTTTGTCCCTTCTGGTTTATAATTACTTTGTTTTTATTTATTTGTTAGTACTTTTGATATTTATATTTTATTTAAATTTAATGTAAAAAAAAATAAAAAATGATAAGTGATAAAGGCAATATTTTGTATTGAAGTTTTCAGAGATTTTAATTTTTACTGTAAATATAGCCTATATATATCGTTTCCAAATATCAGCTACCGGTAATCATTAACTAGCAATAATCGGTATCGTCCCTGAAAAATCAATATCGGTCGATTCCGAGACTAAACCTCTTTCTCCTATACACAGGTGAAGGTGCTGTGGATCCAAATGATCCCAACAAAGAAAACACACTGAGTCAGTTGGCTAAAACTGAGATCTCTCTTACGCTCACAAACAAATTTGAGCTCCTGGATGGCGATGACAAAGACATGAGGGGACTCATGATGAAGTAAGTCATTTCACAGAAGCTCTATTGAAATATAGACATCAGATACACATCAGTCTCTTTTGTTTTCCTAGTGGGTGTGATTATCCTGACTATAGAGAACACAGTTTTCATACTCATTGTTATTTTTAAAGACCGCCTTCATTTCCTTCTTCACTATCTCTAACACACCATGGTGGGAAGTGATGAGCAAGCCTCTGCTATCTCTTCCTCTCTTCAAATGTTTTTTTTTTTTTTTCTGGTGTTTTTTTAGCCTTACTAAATTAATGACATTCCAAGAAATGAGAAGAAATGCCATTAGCCCCTGACAACAAGCATTAGACTCTAGGCATTCAGTATATAAATCATTACCCTCTGTATAGCACATCTGCTAAATGACTAAATGTAATTGTAATTGTGCAGTTGAAAACACATTTTCCCTTGATGTGATTGTCATTCCATCTCAGCTAGCTGTGGGATCAGGCCCCAGCCACATGGTTCTCAAAGTACTCTGAGTCATAGTGCAAAAGGGGTCTCTGGGGAGGAAGTAGGACGAGTGAGTCAGACCCCCTCCTCCCCAGTGCAGACAGAAAAGTGGCTTGATGTCATTGCTTGCTTTCTGAATGCTAACACAAAGTTTCCTGTCATGGCACACCCTAAACTAAAGCTTGAGTTATATATGATACTAATGTGTTCAGTAATATTATGAATATGTGCAAATGAATATAAGCGCATTGAAAGGATGGAGTTTAAACACTGTTACAGTATGAATGAATCGCTCAGTTGATAAGCAGTCAGCTCATGACCATAAATATGTCTTTGCATATGTATGTAATGTTCTCATTTTCTGGTAAGCATTTTGAAAAAGCTCGAACACTAAATCACTGGTAATTATACCGTAATTGCTGATGTCGGGAAGCCAACTTCTGACTTCTCTATAATTATGCGATTTCCGAAATGTACAGTGAAATTCTCGCATAGTAAAATGTTTATACTGTAAATTCTAAAACTAAAAAGTGATACATGGTTAGTCACAGAAGTTAAATAGCATTTACAAAATCGCAGTTTTACTTTTCTTTCACCATCCAGGATAAGGAAAACATGCTATCAAATTATGACCCTAATATTATGACCCTATATCTGTTTTCTTTTGTTACTTCAAAGAACAAAGAAGCTGATAGTGGATGTGGTGAGAATCCAGCACGGAGAAACACTGACAGATATCCTAGAGACTCCAGCTACTTCTCAGCAGGTAAAGCCTAAACCTCAATTCTGGTATTATAGAGTGTCCTTATAAATAAGAAAATAAAATAGGAAAATCTGATCAAATGGTCAGTTCAATATTCAAATAGTTACATTTAGATTTATTGCCAAGTTGCCAAGTCAGTTATCTGCTGTTTTATAATGCTTTTCTGTTATTCTCTCTTTGAAACAACTACAGGGCATTACCAGGTGTCAAAAGTACACACATTCTTTACTCAAGTACAAGTATAGATACCTGTGTTTAAAAAGACTCTAGTAAAAGCTGAAGTGTTGACTCAACTTTTTTACTCAAGTTAAAGTGAAAAGTACAGGCTCCAAAACATACTTAAAGTACAAAAATATAAAGTAACCTTG
>JAOVYU010000034.1:8931159-8950208 GCA_025674565.1 Synodontis membranacea
ACTATATGTAATATTTATATATTGTCTTTTGTTCTATTTGTCACCTGCAGGATCTGCTGCAGCTGCAGTATGATGGAGTTGCCGTCATGAAAATGTTTGACAAGGCCAAAGTCAATGTTAACCTGTTAATTTTTCTACTAAACAAAAAGTTTTACGGAAAGTGACTTTACACATGAATATTTAGTGAACCGTCTATTTGACGCTTAGTAAGAATGGAGTGCCTTCAATTTACGTTGGGAGAAACTAAAGCAGGAAATTCTGGGATCGGGATTGGGATTTAATTGGGATATCTAAACATATCAAGAGTTTAAATATCAAAGCTGCACATGAACAATCAGCACTCATGCTAAAATTATGTGGTGTTGTTCAGGGCTGAGTTTGCCAAAAGCATAGCAGCATAAAGATCATGGTAAAATTTTGGAGCATGTAACACATTGTGTACGCTCCCTCCCAATTAATGAACTGAACAATACTTTTGGAACTTCTGGAAGCCCAAAACTGGAATCAGACTGAAACCATGAGGACCAGCACATCATTCCAATGAATTGCTTCACTGTCATCTTGTATTTTTATGCACCCCTTGTGCAGTAATTGTACATGAACTATATTTTAAATTGTATTAAAATTTACATATTTTATATATAGGTAGTACTGTATTTGAAACTTTGTTTTTTATCACTGTTAAAAAAAAAAAAAAAAGGAAAATACATTTCTCAATGAATTTCACAATGCACTACTGCCTCCTGTTCCTGAATGGAAATTTCATGGAAAATAGCCAAAACAATTCAAAGGAAACAGACAAAAAGGGAAAGCTGACCATTCCTGTGTGATTGAAGTTGTTTGCCTCTTCTGTATAATCCTCGAGCTCTTAACGTGATACACTGAAATTCTCACTGTTAATTAATAAATAAATCACATCACCAATTGTTTTACTTGCAATCTCATGGGTCTGCACAATTCATTTTTAAGCTTAGTGTGTGTATAGCGTACACTCACTCATTCACTCATTTTCTGTACTACAGAACAACCTTGTGAACAACCCTGCACGCCTATGGATAATTTAGAGTAGCCGTTAAACATAATCCGCATGTCTTTGGACTGTGAGAGGAAACTGGATTGCCCGGAGGAAACCCAGGCTTGGGAGAACATGAAAGCTTTGTACGGAGGGGCACTCTGGTCGACCTGGGTATTGAACCTGGGACGCTATGGTGGAAAAAATGCATTTTTGTCATTTTATTCAAAAAGGAAAACTTTCATATATTCCATGTTCCTTATACGTGAAGTGAAATATTTCAAGCCTTTTTTGTGTGTTAATTGTGATGATTATGGCTTATAGCTCATGAAAATCAGAAATCCAATATCTCAAATTATTAGAATGTTTCCTAATATAAATTACAATACAATAGAGAAATGTCCTAGGTCTGAAAAGTGTGTTTATTTATACAGTCAGTACTTGGTTGGGGCTCCTTTACCAAAAATTACTGCATCGATGTGACGTGGCATGGAGGCGATCAGCTTGTGGAACTGCTGAAGTGTTACTGAAGCCCATGTTGATTTCATGGTGGATTTCAGCTCGTCTGTATTTTTGGGTCGGCTGTTTCTCATCTTCCTCTTGACAATACCACATAGATTCTCTATAAAGAGACCCACAGTAAAGCACAGAAGCACAGTAATATGTTCAGCAAACCATTTGGTAGTAGTTCTGGCACTGTGCACAGGTGCCGAGTCCTGCTGGAAAAGGAAATCGGCATCTCCATAAAACTTGTCAGCAGATGGAAGCAGGAAGTGCTCTAAAATAATTCTTGGTAGACGCTGCACTGACTTTGGACTTGACAAAACAGAGTGGACCAACACCAGCAGCTGACATAGCACACAAATCATCACAGACTCTGGAAACTTCCCACTGGACTTCAGGCGCCTTGGATTCTGTGCCTCTTCACTCTTCCTCCAGACTTCAGGACCTTGATTTCCAAATGAAATAAAAATTTACTTTCATCTGAAAAGAATGGTTTTCTCCTTAGCCCAGGTAAGATGCTTCTGACATTGTCTCTGGTTCAGGAGTAGCTTGGAATAAGACAGCAGTAGCCCCTTTCCTGAAGACGTCTGTGCAGGGTGACACCAGCTTCAGTCCACTCCCCGTGAAGCTCTGCCAAATTTTTGACTCTGACTTTTCTTGACACTCCTCTCAAGGCTGCGCTCATCCCTTTTCAGCAGTTTTTCAAAAGTCAGTGACCGTCTTCCCAATGATTGTTGGTTGTGTGTATACTAGACTGAGAGACACCCCTGTATTTACATTGTTTTGAAGAGTAATTTACTCAAACTCAAAATGACATATTCTAATAATTATAGAGATTTTATTTAAAAAAAAAATAATAATAATAATAAAAAAATAATATTTTTTTTGTTTTGCAGGTCATAACTATCCAAATTAAAACAGAAGAATGCCTGACACGTTTTAGTTTACGTTTAACGAGTTTAGAAATATACAAAATTAAAAATTACAACTTAAACAACAACAACAACAACAACAAAAAAAGGTCAGTAGAGGATTTGCAGAAACTTCTGACAGGCAGTGTGTTTATTGTCTTTATCGTGACGTCACGTGTCTGGGAATGCTTGCAGGACAAAAAAAAGGCATTTGGGGCGTTTATATGACTTTTAAAAAAAAATTAAAAAAAAAAACAGTAGAAGGAGGGCACTTGTGCCTCTGATCCGTTACTCCAGCAAGTTACAACACAAGCACTAATCTCTGAAGTCTCCTGAAGCGTTCAATCGGGAATTACTGTACTGTTTATTATCCAGCTGTTTTCCCGCGCTGTGGATTTTATAACGCTGTGAAAGTGTCATTATTATTATTATTATCATTTTTTGGACATAATGATCCGGTACTTTATTCTAGCGGCTCTTCTGCCTCCAGTCGCAGCTCTGATACCAAACAAAGGTAAGTTCATATGGGAGAAATTATTCCTGTAACTGCACATAACTTCTTTTTTTTTTTTAATTATTATAATTTGTTTTTTTTTTTTTTGTAATGGCAAATACTGTAACAAAAAAAATAATAAAATAAAGGATTGAATGTAGTGTTATGCCTGCTGTGAGATAAAGACTATATTAATTAATTTTAATTTAATGAATTTTTTTTTTTTTTTACTAGTCGTGACTCTATATGTATATATTTGCTCTGTATGTATTTCTCAGATAACCAGAGCATCGTGCGCACGTTTTCTGGCTTTTTCCGCACGGTGACGGATGAGCCGATCGAGTATCTGGATGTTCTGGAGGGAAGCGGCTCGGGATTCAGCCAAGAGCGCGAGAGGGATCAGCGCCACAATGTGGGCAAAAGGTACTATTACATCTCCAAAGAGGCCTCTCGGTTCCTCACGAGCCCTTTGGTGACCGTGTTCATCCCGACCGTGTACACGCTCATCTTCATCGTCAGTGTTCCCCTGAACGTGCTCGCCCTGGTCATGTTCATCCGCCGCATGCGGCCCAGGAAGCCGGCTGCGATCTACATGCTGAACCTGGCCTGCGCGGACCTGCTCTTCGTCCTGCTCTTGCCCTTTCGCATCGCCTATCACTACAACGGGAACCACTGGGTCTACGGTTCCGCCATGTGCCGCGTGGTCACCGCCGCCTTCTACTGCAACATGTACTGCTCGGTGCTGCTGATCACGTGCATCGCCGTGGACCGCTTCCTGGCCGTGGTCTACCCGATGGACTCGCTCATGTGGCGCAGCCCCAGGACCGCTTCGGGCGCGTGCGCCGCCATGTGGGTCCTCTCCGTCGGCGGGGTCACACCTCTGCTCGCGTCCGAGCACACCGTGCGTCTGTCCGAACCGGACATCACCACGTGTCACGACGTGATGGACGTGGATCACCTGCGCGGCTACTACCTGTACTTCTTTCCCATATTCACCTCGCTGTTCTTCTTCGTCCCGTTCATGGTCACCACGGTGTCTTACATTGGCATCATTCAGACGCTGTCCGGACTCGGCAAGGAAAACCGAGCCAGGAAGTCCCGTGCGATCGCCATGGCCGCCGCGGTGTTCGCCTTGTTCGCCGCCTGCTTCGCGCCCGCCAACATCATCCTGCTGACGCACTACGTGCGCTTCGCCCGCGCGCACGACGACGCCTCGTACGCCGCGTACCTGGTGGCCGCGTGCCTGGGGAGCCTGAGCTGCTGCCTGGATCCGCTCGTTTACTACTTCGGCTCGTCGCGCTGTCAGAAGCAGGTGCTGGCCTTCTTCAAGTGTCGCTCCGTGCTGGAGCGCTCGCAGATCAGCAGCACCAGCGGCAGCACCACATCCAGCAAGCTGGAGACTTTCAAAAGCAACTTGAGCAGCCAGTACAGTAAACTGGTGGCGTGAGCTCCACAACAACAACAAACAACGTATGACTCCAAAAAAAAAAAAAAAAGAAAAAGTATTTTATCAGAGTTGGGATTGGCTGCACTGAGAAAATGTGCCTTATATTAGCCACAGTGACTGTGTTCTTAAATACATTATTAAACCCCTGTCATATATAAGCTTGTTTAAAAAAAAAAAAAAAAAAAAAAAAAAAAAAGCTCATCTGCATCTATTTAGTTACTCCACAAGACTGGACAAGAAATTCTAAAGAAGCAGTGTGAAAGTTCTCTCCTGCCTGCACAGCATATTGCACTTGCAAAGAAAACTCTCACGTTTTCACCTTTTTCACAACCAAACCTTAAAAAGTCTGTGTTTTGATGGAAACTAAATCTTTGAAAAAACAGGGTGAATGGGATATCTTAATGTATCTAGAAAAGCATTTAAAATGACAGACTCCACTATTACGTTTGTTTTATGTAAACAAAATGTATTGTTACAGGAAATGTGCAAGAAAAAAAACAACCAGTAATTGAAACTGCAACAATTTACATGGTGATTGCAAAAGAACTTGGCCATTTTAAAAACAGCAAACAATAGCTTTCCATCCACATTCCTTTCCGTCAGTCAACATATACACCAGATTTGTAGACAGCCGGGTAACTGTGATGTTTCCTAAAAAAAAAAAAACGGCAGCAATCCCCACAGTTTCGTTCCTTTCATATCAGGAGACATTCCCCACATTCCCAACAAACCTTAACAAAATGACCCATGAAATTAACATTGCGCAATAAGAAGACATGCATCAAGACAGACAGACAGACATATAGCGTGAAATCCTGCACAGACATTTAGATTGTTCTTTTCCGCACTTGGGATACAGGGTGACGTTATGACAGGCGTAACAGGCCTGCAGTGTGGTTTGTTCTGATTGGCTGTGCTGGACCAGGGAGATGTTTGAATGTTACACTTCAGCACCCTCATGAGGAACATCCACGATGAGAATCCAAGTGCATTTGTTTCTTCGCTACTCCGTTCAGTCTCACACACTCATCGTCATGTTGGGAGAGTACTGCAGATAAACAAAAATCTTTCTCATATACAATGTAGAAAAATGGCAAAGGCAAGGAAAGTATTAAATGCTGTAAGTACTTTTTAACCTATAAGCGCGGCTTTAGAAGAAACCATGTACCTACAGTATGACAGGCTATGGCCATGAGCACTGTAATAATATTTGTAACAGAGTAGCATCACTTTATGTTAAATAAATGTGTTGCAAACAATTTCTTGTCACATGTGAGAGTTAAATTGTCCAGGAAATGAAGCAGTGGCGTTTTCCTTTTTCTCCAGTCATAATCAGAGACTGATATAGCTAGCAAGTCTGTGGCTGAGCGGTGAATAAAGTGTGTTTATCATGTCTTAACCTTAACTTTGTCACCAGTCAAAGAACAGAATGCACAAAATGACTTGAGAATTTTTTTTTCTTTCAAAGCTGAAATGTAAAGAAATGGCTGTGTACGTACACTGATCCATGTATGTGATGTTTTAAGTAAATTATCTAACCATTCTATTTAGCTATAATCCACACTGTGTTTAACTTGCATATATGTCCCTGTGTGTTTTTTCATACAGTAGGTAGTGAAAATTCTTTGTGCTTACAATTACAGTGTAGCTGGACACTGCAGGTTTTAATCAAATGATTAAAAAAAACAAACAAAAAAACAAAAACAAAGGCAAGCTCTACTCCTGATCAAAACTTTTTAGCTAGACTCTATCACATAAATGATGTCTCTTCCTTTTCTCCTTGAGCGTTTAGACCACTTCAAAAAAAAAAAAAAGAAGTATCCGAAACTTGGTGACATACACTTTCGTTCTGAAAGGGGTTGAGGAAGCTGTTTGCCATCTCTCCATCACCTCTAGGTGTACTGGGCTGAGTGTTCATACTCAGGTTCCCAGGGGAGCTCTGGGAAATATACAAATACTGATAAATATTCTGTCAGCAAAGGCTTTACATTAACACGAATCAAGAGACTTTCAGGAAAGCAAAGAGGTCTCTCTTACCTTTGGGAGGCTGTCTATGTCACCTGATGCTAAGGAGACAAAAAAAAAGTATTTATGAATGAACAGAGAGCTGAAAACTACTGTACTATGATATTTTACTTAACAGGCTTTTGTAATATGCTGGTCATGCTCATACCTAATGAACCATTGAGAGGATGAGCTTCTATTCCTGCGACTCCTCCCATCGCGCCATCAACACAAGGACCAACAGGAAACTAAAGCATCATGAAAAAGGACAATAACACAAATACACACATGCATTCAATTCTGTTCAAACGTATGTTCTGTGAGGCAAGACTCACTATGATAGAAACATTGACATTATGTCGAACTATAACGGCGTGAAATATTTTATGACACTGAAGCTATAACTGTTGGGTGGCTTTATAGTATTGCAGAAGTGTTATGAGAATAAAATCGTGTGCACATCAGTGTGACTGCCACAGTTATGCGGATAATGAGGAGAGCTACATGTTGCGTAAAAGAGAAAGATTGCTGAATGAAATCTAAACATACACATGCACAGAATCACCAAATACAATAAAAGTTGTCCACTATTTGGCTATATCTTGAGCTAAAACTTGGTAAAGATTCAAACTTAACAGTAGTAGCCAATCATCCGACTAGAAGATTCACTAGGTTCCCACTCAATAATGTTTATTTTTTGCCAACAAATCCTACGTACTTGCAGCTTTAAAATAACCTATCAACAAATCCTATGTATCCTTCACCATACAAAAAAAAAAAAAATAATAATAATAAAAAAAAATGTCATGCTTTATAAATATGCATGAATATGCAAACTGAAAATGTCCCAATGCCTCCTCCCAAAATGTCCAACCCAACTACTACTACTACAGATACTTGTGCAAAAAAAAAAAAAAAAACCCAAAAAAACAAAAAACTGAGGCATTCGAAAAGGGAGACAAAATGTTCTTGTTATTCCCAGTCTTTGTATGGGAAATAAGTTCACCATCATTTGCAATATCTACAATGCACCTTTTTGTCATCATCTACAATAGGCATTATCCTCTCTAAAATCTCCCATCCCTCTCACACATGTGCAATACAGCTTAGTGAAATGGTTCTGTACATTGTAAATTCACTGTCAGCATTTCCACATTCATTTGCCTTGGCCTATGTTTGTGGAAACTGATTGGGCTTAATTCATTTTTATTTTTATTTTATTTTTTTCTTTAAAACACAATCTGGTGAGCCACATCATAGTATTTTTTTACGATAGTCGGTCTAAAACTAGCCCAATTTGTCTTTAAAAGATTTCTGGCTAGTTTACTACTAGAAAATTGGCTTGGATTTGTCACAGGTACTGTAGACTATGGGGTATTGATTTTCATATTCACCTCATGTCACATCAGCTCAACTAGTCTACAGTAATTACCCAATTCCAGTCACAGTTTTAGTCACTACTAACATTAGGCCTGGTTAGCTAACTAAACAGCTAGCTAGATAATTCACAGAGTAGTTTGCAGGTACTATGTCATCCTCTAACAAACTGCATATCTGATGTGATCGTACTGTATCAGTCTAAAGCTGTTGTGATTTAAGAACTGTTGAGATAAACTCAGTTCTCCATCTTTTTTTTTTCCCAGTTTTCCATGAAATTTGTTAATACACACAACACTGTGGTATCTAATTTAACCTAAGCACCAGTCTCTGTAATCAATGTCAGCTAATTATCTTTAAGAGGTAAAAATCATGTTCTTGAATACAGGGGTATTCCGACCAAGGTGATAAGGGGGTGCCGGATGGGTCTTACATTTGGCCTGTTTCCATTTGGTGGGATTGAAGTCATCACACTGTACATGTTGTCCCCTGAACTGGTTGACTCTGAAGTCAAACAAACAAGTTATTCCACAGTTATACTGTTATTCCACTCCAGTACAGCTGGAGACAGACTATAAAACCTTTATTAATTAAAGTGCACTCTAATACACCCTATGGCCAAAGGTTTGTGGACACCTGATGATCACATCCATATGTGCTTGTTGAACATCCTATTCCATATTTAGTCCCCCTTTACTGTTATAACAAACTCCAGTCTTTTGAGAAGGCTTATCACTAGATTTTTAGGATGTTGCGTGGCAATTTATGCTCATTCAGTCAGAACAGCGATATTGAGGTTGGGCGATGAGGCCTGGCACGTAGTCGGCGTTTCAGCCAAAGTCAGGGCTCTGTGCAGGTCGCTTGAGTGCTTCCAAAACAGTCTTGGCAAACCATGTCTTCATGGAGCCCACTTTGTGCACAAAGGCACTGGCATGCTGGAACATGTTTGGGTCTCTTATTTCCAGCGAAGGGAAACTGTAATGCTAGAGCATACAGAGACATTCTAGACAGTTGTGCTTCCACTCTTGTGGCAAATGTTTAGGGAAGGCACACATATGCGGTTCACAGTCAGACATCCACATAGTATTGGCCATATTGTTTTTGTTATCAATCTCCCTCTGTAATGTCCTCTCAAATCCTTTCTGCGAACATTTAGATTGATGGTTCAGTGTTAGGGACTTGAAACAGGATCAGTGTTTTACCTGCAGGACTAGGCATGACCGGTGTTCCCGGAGCGCCTCCTCCACTTCCTGTTGGACCCTATGAATAAACTCAGCTCAGTCAAACTGTGTGGCTTTTATATGGAACAGATTTTCTCTGTCACGCAAACACCTACTGTGTAACTTCCTGGAGATGACGAGGAGTATGGAATCTGCAATGAGAAACAAAGATAGAGGGTGTGTGAACAAACTGTTTATAAAATACTTTATTGTGAATGTTTACTGGCTGTAGCTTTGGTTTTTGGCTTAAGTGCACTTACCGAGTTGGTGTTTGGAGGATTTATCCAAGACCTCCCTCCTCCTGGCGCCCTACACATGTCATAACAGAACAGAAACAGCAATTCCAGCCGACCATATGCAATGGACAGATGAATGGGTGATGCGTAGAAAAAATATAAGGGCAGAAATGAACACTTAATCAGGGTGGCTTCAGTGCACACTCACATGCCAGGCATTGCTGGTCCCATTAATGAATGTACAGGTGGCCTCATTCCACCTGCCAAGTTCTGCAAAGAAGCCAAAAATGTGTAAATTTGTAGCTACAACCCTTTCACAATTGGAGATGCCAAGAGGATATTGTGTGCAAACCTGTGGCCCAATAGGAACCATTCCTCTTGGAGGCATCATTCTCTGCATTGGCCCATTCATATGAAGATGGCCTGAGAAAGAGCAGGCTTTTTAATAAAAAAAAAAACTTTAAACATATGGAATTAAAGTACCCAAAAAAACACAGGGTGAAACTTTGGACATTGGTGTCTCAGAGGTTAAGGTTCTGAGCTAGAAATAATTAAATATCCATTCTGAATCCTAGAGAAGTCTCAGAGAACAACAGCTGAATAATAACCATCACCTGCTCATTTACATGCATGGGTTGTATTGTGTCTCAATTGTACGTCACTTTGGAAAAAGGTATCCGCCAGTTAGATAGATTAACTAATTACTTAATTAATTAATTAATAAGTGTGCTAAAAATATAAACCCTTCATACTGAGAATTGTGGGAAACATCTCACCTGACTGTCTCATAGGATCCATCCCACTTAAGAGTGGCTGGTTGCCTGGGCCCATGGCCTGGACAAAACTTTTTATAATTAGTGTGACATAATATCTTTGCAGAGACACGAAATATTTCATGTACGAGAAAGTAAAATTTGCACCAGAGATGTATGACTGTACCTGACTGGGCATTCTGAGAGGAGCTCTGGGGCCTCCGGGGCAACGAGGGGACATGAACTGCTGTTAAAATACAAGAACATGAACTTCTGGAAAAAAAAAATCTGTTAGAACATTTACAATTGATACTGACTGGAATTTAACATAAGATAAGAAGTTAAGATAAGATAAGATAAGATAAGAACTTTATTAATCCCGTAGGACAGTTAGCAAGGTCTCACTTTAATCATCCAAAGAGACCTGCATTGCTTTGGCCCTATGATACTTTAAGCCATACTAATCTGTCTGTTCCCTTTTATAAGAGTAGAAGTGGGAATAAACAAAGACTCTATCTACTGACCAGCTCTGAACAGCACCACCAGAGGGCAATGTGAGCCCTAATTTCATCAAATAATATCATCCTTGCACAAACCACCTAACATCAGTACAACTCTTTAAAATGCACTACAGTAACGTTCCTTCTTAACCCTTTAAGAATTGAATGTTTATACTATGGCATTATGCTTCTACGGTACACACAAAGTTATCCAGCATCTAAATTAAAAAACAATGTAATGAAACAAAGCACCAGTGGCCAGTGAGTGCTGGTTCCATGTCGATATTAGACACAGAGTGGACTTTTAAAGAGCAAATAAATCCATAGTCTCAGATTCCTGTTCTTAGCTGACAGACATGGTACCTGATGTGGTCTTCTTCTGTGTTAGCTCAGCGGCCACATGTTGTCCCTTCTAAGATGCTTTTCGGCTCACTACGGTTGCGGAGGGTGTTCATTTGCTTTACCGTAGCCTTCCTGTCAGCTCGAATAGGTCTGGCCATTCTTCATGACCTCGCTCATCAACAAGGTGTTCCCACCTGCAGAGCCATTCACTGGATGTTTTTTTTGCACCATTCTGTTCTAAACTCTAGAGACTGTTGTGCATGAAAATCCCAGGAGATCAGCGCTTTCTGAAATAGTCAAACCAGCCTGTCTGGTATTAACAACTGTGTCATCGTCAGAGTCAGCGAGATCACATTTTTCTCCATTCTGATGCTGGATTTGAACTGAAGCTCTTGACCTGTATCTGTATGGTTTTATACATCGTCCTGCTGATTGGACATGGATACCTACATGGATGAGCAGGTGAGTGTATATTTCAGAGCAACTAACAAGGGAAAAATGAGACCCTACTACATGCCAATGCTCATGGCTGTGCATGCAAATGCCAACATCTAGCCAGTTTCCTTTGATGTGTAAACTGATTAAAGGATGAATACTCTTTTATTGGAGATAGACATGGGACTCTAGTGATGGTAAAGCTTTTCTGCGTGCCAAGATGAAGAATGCGAATGAAGAATGTCAGTTGTCATTGTTGGGGCAGGAGAGTGGCTCAGAGTTCAGCTGCTGACATTAAATCAATCTGTTTAGTCTCTGTTCTCTGAGTGGATCTCCATAAATTCCTCATTGATGTACTCCAGAGTATTATTATTGGCAAGCATGCAGGAGTGCAGGCTTTTACAAAAGAAAAAAATAGCTAAACAAGTACAAACACAGACTTCCTTTGTACCTAATGAATTCCCGATATCACACAATAACACTGTAATACCAGTTTCTGGGAAGAAAGATATAAAGTATCTCCCCACATGTTATAACCCTGAGGAAGGCCTAGGATAAAGTGGGGCTCGATGACATAGTGAACGGAGGCAGTAACCAAGAGACACATGCAACCAAAAAATAAACACACCACTTTTTTTTTCCTTGCAACTTGGTTACGAGGTGTACAGGCAAATGTGGCATCATTCCAACACTGACATCAACTTCAAATCAGAACATCAAGAATATACAGTATCATGAAAATTACATCAATATCCTCTTAAAAGAAAAATCCACCCTAACTTGCACATTATCCTTTAAAATTCAACCTTCTAATAGAGGCACCAGTGGGATTTAGGCCTCTTCATCATGTCTACCTAAAGAGAGTCATACAGCAGTGCTTCAGCCTTGAAAAAAAGTTCACTTTTGGCACTTTTTGTGCACTCTGCTTAAACACATCAGCCTACAAAGCTTCAACTTTCATAATAGAATCCCCGTTAACACCACAGTGCGTGTAATCTCACAGATCACTAACTAGCTGAGTCGAGTCTCTGCTGTAATTTAACAAAACTGGGTCATATTTTTGCATTGGATTCTGTAATGTTTCCACTACTGAAAATTGTTCAGTGGGCAAAAAAGTTAATCGCTCTTTTGTTTTGTGCTATCACAAATAACAAATAAGAATGAGAATCACTAAACACGTCACAAATATTCAGTCATTGTGGACGTTTCCTATCTAACTATAGGAACACAAACACACATTATATATTTAATTAATTTAATTACTAACTAATATATATATTTTTTTCTTTTCAGCAAAGTTTGATGTATTTATCAACTTGTGTTTTTGTACCTGGAAGAATCCAGGGGGTAATGGCATTCCCTCTCCAGGAGGGAGGTTCCCACTGGCAGGGCTGGGCACAGCTGCTGCACTCTGGGATGAAGACACACACACACACACACACACACACACACACACACACACACACACACACACACTCAAAACTATATCACTAATAAAGTAACTGAAGAAAGCTAAGAAAAATGTCTGCAGATATTAGATTAAGGAATGGAAATCTGGACTCCAGGGTATTTACAGGGTTAAACACCCATGTTCATCTACACACAGTACATATACTTGCACTGGACCGAAAACCCCGGGAGGAAATCCGAAACAATAGCAGGTCGAGAAAGCCTCACATCGTCTGGCAAACTCATTTGAGCCACTGAATAATTAACAGTGGTGCTGTTGAGTAACTAGTGGTTCACATGAAGGATTTAGCTTTCTGCTTGCTCTAAATAAGTGAGACAGCCAAATCTAAATAGTCCACTAAATTGAACTATATTATAACTATATTATTTATTTAAAGTAACTGCAAGAAAAGAGGTAAAGGTAGATGTTATGTTTTTTTATATACATATGAAGCTATAGATTTTTATACTTACCTTACCTTATATCCTTACCTTATAATCAAAACTGCCTACAAATATTTTGTTTTGTTGTTGTTTAGATAATGCCATCACATCTTTCAGAAAATTCACTTACCAAGTGGTAAAAAAAAATAATAATTCATGCTATGAGAAACTCTTATTGTAAGTACCACAATTTTGACATTGCATAAATGCTTCCTCGTCTTTAACCTTGTCTAAATCAGAAATTGCATCGGAACAAATTCTCCTGATAATTTTGTACATCGCTTTGTTCACCGCCTGAATAGTGGTAGAGTCACTGTCTGTTTTACATCCCAGAGCATGGCCCACAGGTGAGTGTGTTTTGATAAATAAGTCGGTATTGTAAGTATGGAGACAAAAACAGGGTTAGGGTAACCCCGACGTTCATCACTACAGACATCACAGCTGCAGCATGTGACAGCAGGCGAAGGACAGTGGAGAAGGTCATAGCATCTGTTTCAGGTTTGCATATGGAAGTGTACACCATTTCAAACCAGTTCCAGAAACTAGTGAGCACTGTAGAAGTTCAAATAATCCAAAAGGATACAGTTTACTCAGGCATAAACTACAAGCACACACTCTACACTGAGGTTTTAATTTGACTTTGTAAAACAGTTTTTTTGCACGCACGTTCTCCTGGGATCACGTTCAGGTTATTTCTACGTGAGCTTTGCCTACTTATCAGTCCATATTGATTAGATGTGGTGTGGTTTCAATATGTGTGTCTGTGTGTACTGTATGTGTGTTAACTTCAGTAGAGGGAAGGATTCCTTCTCTCTCATTATTAGAGAAACATGGTGAGAATGACAAGTGGCCTCGTCTAGACAACCCTCACCATGGACTAAGCATCTGCCACAGACAGAAAAATTCTGTGTGCTGCTGAAGTGAGATATTAACAGGTATGTTTTTTTTGTTTTTTTTGCAAAACATTGTCCTATTCTTCTCTTTCGTAATAACATTGTTTACACAGTCTCCAGACAGCCGGTTGATTCCAATCATCCTGTCTGGAAATCTCAGACAGTGGTGAAATGGTACTGGGACTGTCTTATTCACAACGCAGGGAAAACAGCTGAAGTAAATCAAGGTGATGACAGTCTGTTGGAATCAGGACAACATTTATAATTATATTCTGGTCGCAGAAAACAGATTTTAAACACTTTATCCCATCAAAGAAGAATTATTCAGCTGTTCACAAGAAAGCGCAGGTATAGACCGGTCATTGGGAAGCCGGAAATTCAGGGATATTCCCAGTCGACTGGCTTTTTTTTTTTCTGTTTGCTTTTTCTTCTCTCTCTCACAGGTGAACGCTAGGCCACTGCCAATCACAGACTTATGACTGGTTCAGTCAAAAATTCCTCATGTGTGTGTACATGTGCAAGAAACTGTAGAGGAATCTCACACCCTATTGTAGTAGTAGGTGATTATCCAAAATAATCCAATAAAAAAAAATTTTCTAGGAGGCAACCTGAAATCAAATTCAATGACTAATTTAGTTCCCAGTCCCTCTAGTAAAGCATGTTGCGAATTATTCAGTACCTATCTTAAAGCCAATACAGCAACATTAACCTTTTGTGGAATGAGAGGACAAGCCAGTTGTTGGGAAGTCCTGGTGAATGCAAAGAAATCTTTTCTTTGTATTTCACTCTACTCTAATGTATACGTGACAAATAAAGACTTCATGTGACTTACAACTAGCCAGTAAACATCTCTAACATAGCAAAATGACAGGAAATATACAGATGCCAACACCATTTTTTTCCCCTCTCGTCCTTCCTCGCTACTTCCGTCCATCCATCCTCGGCTATGCCATTAACCCGGTTCCTGTGTGAGCTTTGGGGAAAGATGTCATTTAAAAACAAAGAGGTGGGAAAGAGAGATAAACTCTTTCGTTGCCAGTGAACTTTGGAAGCTTAGTGGAAAAATGTCAGGAAGGAAAGAAACGCAAGATGGGACATCAGGAAAAAAGGGACACCAGTTTTCACATGCAATAGTCATGTCTGTCTATATACATGTTTAGTATTTGGCACGAAATATGGCCAAGTGATGAAGACAATTTTAAAGAAATATTTGCACCAAAACATTATTTATAGCTTTTGCATTGTAGTGCCTAAAGTGCTGTGGACAAAAAAAACTGAGCACGATAGATCCAGACGTGTGCAATCCAAAGCATATCAGCTTCATGATGTCATCCTAGCCAACATTAGTTTCCACTCATCATTAAGAGCTCTGGTTTGATCTTTCCTTTTTAAATGCAAATGAGACCCTAAAACAGCCTCGCTCTCTTTCCTCCTCTGAATTTTGGGCTGAAAACCTTCATTAACATGCTTAAATGAAAAACAAAATATGACAAGCTATTTCATGCTGGCATGCTCCTAATCTTGTTCCTGTTTACATTCAAGCATGTACTGTAAACACAATACAAAGGAGTGAGTAGCCAACACTGGCCCTCCGAATGAACAATGTTAACGTGTTACACAGGCTGATCAGAGGAGAATGAAGATGTCTGAAAGGAGCAGGTCATAATGTCAGTGCAGTGTAAACATGCATGGACATACATGTAAAATGAACATACGTGCAAACTGAACAAATGTGTTCATTTAATATAATCTGATGTGAAATTCATATTTAAAAAAAAAAAAAAAAAACCTGATAATTTTAGATAACGATTACTACAGCATAGGAACATAAATCTCAGGTGACTCTGATGCTGACTGCCTCTTAATATCTTCAAAAGATGACAGTAAGATGACTCTTTTAGATGGTACATCCCATATACAGCAAAAAAAAAAAAAAAGCAATTAGGTTGTCTAGTGGAGCATTTCTGATACAGACTAATGGACTGTGCATAAAAATAGATTGCACTTATAAAGCCAGTTCTATTCAGATGCAAGGAGTTCATTTAGAGAGAGAACACTGGTATTTGGACAGTGACGATGTTTATAATTTTGCCTCTGTACACCGCCACGATGGAGTTGAAGCAATGCAGCAATCAAGATGAGACTGAAGTGTAGACTTGTAGCTTTAATTCAAGTTTTTAACAGGAGCATTGCATTAACTGTTTAGAAATTACAGCGTAATTTTTGTGTAGTATGTCCATTTTCACAGGACCAAAATTAATTGGACAAATTAACAATTATAAAGTTTATTTATAATTTTTGGATTCAAATTCTTTGCGGTCAATGACCAACCAAAGTCTGGAACCCATGGACATTGCCAAATGTTTCCTCCTTTGAGATGCACTTCCAGGCCTTTACTGCAGCCACCTTCAGTTTCTGCTTGTTTGTGAGTCTTTCTTCCTTCAGTTTTGTCTTCAGTAGGTGAAAGCATGCTCAATTGTGCTGACTGACTCCATTTAATAACATTCCATTTATTCCATAGCAACTTAATAAGCTCTTGGGTTGCTTTCGCTTTATGTTTTGGGTCATTATCCATTATCCGACCGAATCTGAGCAGAAAGTATTAGCTCTATACACATCAGAATTCATCTTGCTACTTCTTTCAGCAATCCCATCATCAGTAAACATCAGTGATCCAGTTCCATTCAAAGCCATACATTCTCATGCCGTAACACTGCCTCCACCATGTTTGACAGATGATTTGATATGCTTTGGATCATGAGCCCTTCCTTTGCTTCTCCATACACTTCTCTTCTCATCGTCCTGGTACAAATTAATATTGGTTTCTTCTTATTCCACAGCTGGGCAGGCTTTTTATTTTCTGTTTTCTAGCCAAGTCTAATCTGGCCTTTCTGGCATGTATTTACATTCATGAAGGCATCACTTGAGTGTAGACTTGGACAATGATAAACCTGTGTCCTTGAGAGTGTTCTTGACTTGCTGTGAAGTGAATTTTCTTCACCAAGGGAAAAAATTCTTCGATCATCCACTTGTCTACTGTCTTACGTGGTCTTCCAGGACTTTTGGTGTTGCTGGGCTCACCAGTGCATTCTTATCAGTCGACTATTCAATAACTTTTGAACCTACCCCATTTAATAACATATTGGTAAAAACAAAACTGGAAGCATTTTCAGTTGGGTGAACCTATCTCAACACTATCTGTGCATGCTACTTCAGTTGGCAAGATTGGGAGAAATCATCTGTACCAATGTAATAACTGTTATAATTGCACAACATTTTGCACGCACACACACACACACACACACACACTAATTCCTGCCTGCAAAATTATTTAACCTGGAGATTCCACCTTGATTATTTTCCTATACCATCCTTCCTTACGTCATTTCATAGTTTTTAAACCATGGGTTGTAAATGAAATCATAGTGGCTTCAATGAGCCCTTTTGTCAGTAACTCATGTGAATGATCAGTGGCTAAATGGATTTGTGTCTGATATTCTGGCAAAGTATTAGCAGTGTACATGTGCTAGACGTAGCAGTACTACTGAGTTGCACTGTGGCATCGGTAAGTTACATTTTGTAAAAGACAAAAAAAAGTCCTACATTATCCTACACTGAACTACCATTTGGTAATTTTGCCTTTAATCTTTCCCTCTCTCCACTTTCTAATGGTGTGGACCACAAGGGTATGACATCATCCTTTGTGTCCCTTCGCAACCCATTTATCATCCCTCCCTGGGTCCTCTCTTTCTCTGTCTCACAGCTGCAGCTGCTCTAATTTCCAGTAACAACATCCCGGCTTGTTAAGAAATCTGATGTACAAAAATAACACATGCCCTTATTTGTCTTGCAGCAAATTCTAACCAAGTATTACTACAACAGTTCTATTACAAGGCTTGCCATAAGCAAGTCACTCACATAGTCATGGAAAGCTTTGGCCTCACTCGAATGTTCACACGTTTCTCTCCTTTCTGGAGCTGCACAGTAGAGATCCCAGAAAACACTGCAAATCGAAGCGAACCCTGCATTAATTAACCCAACGTTCGACAGGCATTCATGGAGATTCATTATGCTGGATGTCAGCAGCTTACCACCACCAGGAATGAAGGAACCCAGGTGGTTCTCCCAGCGTGATGTTCTTCTCCCATCGGATCTGCCAGAGGGTCAGACAGAGAACACTAGGATGAGTGATTACAGCCTTACTGGAGAAGGACTGCTGAGTCATATCTCTTGCACATAATTAATAGCAGTTTATTTCTGGAGTCGTGGTTATAACCGACGAGAATGAAGTCTGTAGTCTATAAACCGATCAAAGCAATATTTCGTTGTGTTATCCACTGTGTACACTATGACAGTTATATCATGGTTTTGGACTTGGCATGCACTGAGAATGAGTTCACTGACTACTTATGAAATAAATCTTAACATGAAATCATTGTTTATATTAAATAAGTCATTTGTCATTTTTACTCATCTGCTGTCTGTGAAGTGAATCATGCAACAAAAATATTGAGCTTCCCCCTTCCTTGACTCTGACCACACACCATCTAATAAAGCCTCATGTATGTGTGAGTTGACTATAAGAAATTTAGAAACTAGCTAGATCTTTTGTGATACTGCAAATCTAATTTTATCTAATGCATCTTTTGAAATTATTATTCTTCTAGGTCCGGGGCAGCACAGTGGTATAACGGGTAGCACTGTCACCTCACAGCTCCAGGGTCCTTTCTTATCTTTTATACTCTAACAGCTAATTAACCGGGACTTGGAAGGCAGATACTTCACACGATCTAAGCCTAAGGATTCTCAGTGGACACAGACTGAGGAGTCTCAAACCCTGAGAAGGCTGAGGACAACTTCACACGTTGCAGTTATTAACTTTAGGATTGAGAAAAAAAAAAAAAAGAAAATCTGGTGGATGAAGGACTGTTTATAGTTGCTATAATATAAGTGATAACAGGAACTTTCATGAATGATCAATAACATTATAAGTATCCACTATAAGTGCAATTCTTAAAAAATTATATATA
>JAOVYU010000034.1:8960613-8971878 GCA_025674565.1 Synodontis membranacea
TTATTATTATTATTATTATTATTATTATTATTATTATTATTATTATTATTAATAATAATAATAATAATAATAATAACAACAACAACAACAACAACAATAATAATAATAATAATAATAATAATGATAATAATAATAATTATAATAATAATAATAGTTAGTAGTAATGGTTGTAGTTGTATATTTTTGCAACTTATGCCGCATGCGACATTATATGGAAGTTGGAAAATGATCTCTTCTCCTTATCAGACTCCAGAATCGTTGAACCTGGAATCCATGTTTACCCATTCACCTTTCAGATTCCTCATCAGTGAGTATTAGTCAGATGCATTTTCTGTGTTTTTAAAAGTCATTCACTCAGACGTTTTCTACCCAGTTCTGCTCGTGTGGCATTTTTACAGAGGCATGCCTGCATCCTTCAAGGGCTGCAGCGGAAAGGTGGTTTACTTCTTAGAAGCCAAACTGTGCAGGTCAATGTCGGTGGCAAAAAAAGCCAAAGTACATTTCAACTATGTTCCTCAGGGAGACACGTCTATTCCAGACTTGATGGTAGGATCTTAAATAAGAGCTACAAAACAGCAGAAATGCAGTCTGTTTGTTGATTGTGAAGCTTATATAACATTCTTGTTTAGATGTCTCAGCATAGATATAAAGAGAAGAAGATGAAATTCTTCACGTCTGGGAGCGTGTCCATGGATGTTCATACAGAGAAAATGGCTTTCCACTTAGGTAAGACCCCCATCAACATAGTTCTAAATTTAGAATATAAGGTTTACAGTGTCATAAGACACCATATGTTATCACCATATGCTTGTGTAGTAAAAGTGCAAGATATGATTTCCTTTCACAAATTTATATTACAGAAGGAAATTCTACCTTAATCTGGGAAGAGTATCTTATCTCACAGAATTTTATATCATGTTAGGGAACCCTAACTTAGCAGATACTCCATATTTCAATCAGGAAAGTTTGACACTCACAATACATGCCAAGCAGCTGTCAATGGCACTTTCAGTCAGCAGACTCCTAACGCACATGCACACAGCTATAAAATGTTATGTCAATTCAAATACAAAAAATTAAAGCTTTTATTCCCTATTATTGCCAGTGTTTCGCTTCTCTCTCTTATGTTAATGCTTAAAATAACCTGCTTAAAATGATCAAGCTACTTCTACAGTTAACCGGTTGTGTTATCTACCCAGAGGTACTGTCTACCTGTGTGTGTGTGTGTGTGTGTGTGTGTGTGTGTGTGTGTGTGTGTGTTTACAAATATTTTAGGTCATTAGAGAATGATGACAAGGTCCTAGCTGCTTTCAGAGTAACAACACCACTAGCAAACATGTAATCAAATGGTTTAACCTGGAATAAAGAGAGTTTACCCTCACCAACCAAACAATCTATCTATCAATAAATTCATTAATTAAGCAGCTTTAAGTTTGCATGTTAAGCATTTTTTTTGGCAAAGAACGCTATGATGAAAGTCACAGTTTTGTTTAACAAACCATAATTTTTTTTGAACTTCTGAACTGGGTGTGCACCATACAGTATTTGGGCCAGATATTAAAAAATGCTTTGGCACAGACCCGTAAAAATAGATTAGTTCGGTTGGCCAGCTATGATCCGAAGCAGACACAGTCCTAGTAGGGCCATAGTCAAGACTCCTATTTTCAAATCCAAGACAAGGGCCGTCCAAGATCAAGCATTAACGGGGGTCAAGGCCGAGTCAAGATCGTGTCCAGTAAAAATTGAGACTGAGTCAAGATGTAGAGGAGAATGAAAACTATTAAATCCTTTCTGAAGCCAAACTTTTACTTCACATAGTTGGTTTCAGTTGTGCATTGCATTGATGATTATGCTATGTTTTCTAGAAGAAAGAAGATCATTTTAACAATCTGTCAGACACGACCAAGATCATGTTTTGTGACACCAATTACAAAGACCGAGATAAGGCCAACTACAAAAGGGCAATAAATTTATTATATGGGACACCACCGGTGTCAATGTTCGGCTCTCTTAGCATTTTGAGGCCCTGCATTCCTGTGCAAATTCTCTTTCTGCTTTCTCAAACTCTGCAGTAATACTTATTAGTTCAGTTCTTCCGCCAGTCCAAACTTTTTATTTGCACAATGATGTGCTGATTTGCATCTGTACTCATTTGTTGACTTAATACAGATATTAATAAACCAGTATTAATCTTGTGTATTCCATCAACATTCCTATTTTTTTTTTAATTAACACTGACTTAATTCATTTACAGGTGAGCAAATAAAGGTGAAGATAGACATTGTAAATAATTCCTCTCGTACAGTCAAACCGAAGATCAGCTTGTACCAGAAGCAGAGCTTCTTTGCTTCAAAGAAAAGAAAAGTGCACACAAAAGAGCTCCTGAAAGAGAAAGCTGAGCCCATTGATCCGTCGACCAAGCAGTGTGTGACCAAGGTCTTGAACATTCCAGCAGATACCAGTGTTTCCATCCTCAACTGTAAGGTTCTCAAGGTGGAGTACAGACTTAAGGTGGGTTACCTACAAATATCTAAAGTCAAAGACATAGCTTGGAGGTTTAACATATGCTTTACAAAAAAAGTGCAATATTTTCCATCAGTTACTGTAAGGATTTTGATTCAGGTTCAAATCTCCACCAGACTCAGCAACCGTCTCTCTCTCTCTCTCTCTCTCTCTCTCTCTCTCGTCCATGACAAGTGCGCTTGGAGAATGAGCAAAACCGACCCTCTCGTTTAGAACTCAATCTTACTTTACTGTCAGAAGTCTGAAGATGTTCATAGTAAAAGGCTCATCAGGGATCATTTAAGGTTGCACATGACATGTACGTGAGTAATGTGTTTAAACAAGGAATTAACACAAGTAGAGAAAAGATCAACAAGGACAAGGGTGACATATTGTAAAGATATGTTATCCTAAACAGAACAAAGTCCGGTATCGTAGAACGTAGGCAAGATACGTATGTTATCCTATACAGGTCATATTGAGAAGTCTCCTACATTTTACGAAGAAGAAAATAATTTAACAAATAAAAAAGGACAAGATATAATTTTACAGTTCTTTAAGAAAGTGAAAAAAGTATAATTTAATTTTGATAATTATGGCCTACAGTTCAAAAATTAAATAAAAATCTTTGGATCATTAGAAAATTTCATTCTGGGTTAAGTCAATTTGTGATGATTTGGGTTGTCATCTGCTGGTGTTGGTCAACTGTGTTTTATCAAGTCCAAAGTCAATGCAGCATCTACCAGGAGATTTGGAGAGATGGATAGCACTTCCTGCTTCCATCTGACAAGCTTTATGGAGATACCCATTTCTTTTTTCGAGCATGACTTATCACCTGCCCAAAGTGATAAAACTACTACCAAATGGTTTGCTGATCATGATACTACTTTGCCAACTTGCCTGATTTTCAAGAAGAAGATGAGAAACACCATATACAGATGAGCTGAAGACTGCTATGAGAGCATCCTGGGCCTCAATAACACCTCAGCAGTGCCACAAGCTGATCACCTCCATGCCACACTGCATTGATGCAGTAATTCATTGTAAAGAAGCCCCAACCAAGTACTGACTGTATAAATGAACATACTTTTCAGACGTAGGGCATTTCTGTATTGTAAATCCTTTATTGATTAATTTTCGAAAATATTCTAATAATTTGAGATAAAATCTTGAAATATTGACTTGTACATGTAATGAATATGTAACATATGAAAGTTTTCCTTTTTTGAGATAAATTACAAAAAAATATGCAGTTTATTCTCAACTTTCTATTTTTTTTTTTTTTACATGCACTATTATTTTTAACATTTTTTTAACAATTGAATTTGATGTGCAGTTGGAAATATGGGTATATTTAAAATTACACAGTCTATCATAGTGCAACGGAAATCTCTCTTTCAGTAGCACTCAATGTATTGAACATATGTTTCCTCTTTCAGGTCTATCTGCATATAAAATTTGCTTATGACCCAAAAATTAAACTGCCCGTGGTGATTCTTCCTCCCTGTGTGACCCAGGAAGACACAGATGAAGCAAATACAGATATGGACATGGGCTTAGGATTCATGGAGCAGCAAGCAAGCGGATTTCATTTACTCTGATCTATAAGTTCCTGGAGAGTACAGTGACAAAATGAACACTTTTTAAATACTCACTATTCAAGTGGCACAGTGCACTACTCAAAGAGGTGATCTGGGGGTTACGTGCCTGGTTCCAGTACTTACAGTAACCTTGGACCAATTACACTCTATTAGATGATTATAGGGCGGCACATTGGGGCACTGGAGCCTTTCTGTGCAGAGACTTTCCTTCTTCCACAGCTCAAAGATGTGTATGCTACTCTAAACTGCCCATAGGTATAAATGTGAGTGCGAATGGTTGTTCGTCTCTTTGTGTTAACCATGCAATAGGTTAGTGACCTGCCCAGTGTGCACGCTGCCTCTCACCTGAAGTCAGCCGGGATTGACTTTTAATGGAAAAAAACTGTACATTTAATTCTATTCTCAGTGAGTTGATATTACAGTTTGTTTTTTTAAATCTGGGATCACTGTCTTGAAATCTGTTGACATGGTGGGTAACTAATATTATTTAGTTATTACGCTTAATTTATGATTATCTACTGTTTTCCTACCTTGCTTCATTTTATGCTCAAATAAATATTATAAAAATTATATTAATATTAAATTTTACAATCCGTTCATTGAAGTGTGAGGACCCAGAGAACTCTATCTGCTCTCTCTTTCTCTCTCTCTCTCTCTCTCTCTCTCTCTCTCTCTCTCTCTCTCTCTCTCTCACTTTTTCATTACTTGTTGTATTCCACACTGATTTATGATCCTTATATTAAATAAGATTTATTTGCTCAGTCAGAGCCTCCCTTAAATACATATTCAACCTTACCTCAGTGCTTGTGAACCTCAGAATATGTTACATAAACATCTGTTATATACAGAATTTATCTCTATTATTATCTAAATTTAAATAGTTAAATAATTATAATTATAATTTAATTTGATATTTTAGGGCAAATGCAAAATACATCTGCTCACTGCTATTTTTTTTCTCTTTTTTAAATATAGTATCTATGGATACAGATACAAATGAGAAGATGATAAACCTTTTAGAATTGAAAATTTTCTTTGTATAAGCGTTAACATACTGCGTACAGAGACAAAAATACACTTGCCTTTTGAGACAGGATAGCCTTTTCTTCGATTCTCTGTAGTACATTCTATTACGTTCTTCTTCTTCTTCTTTTTTTTTTGCCATAATAAGGTGCAACATGATTGTTATTCAAAAAGATAAATGTTATTGTGGAAAGCTGCCAAGACTTCTTTCATAACCGGCATTATTAAAACCCAATCCACCTGAGTGTCCTGTACAGGAGGAGCACACATGGGTTATACTGTGGGTTGTGTAGAATGAATTTACAACGACTAAGATTAATAAATAAGACAGATTTCTTACCGCTTGCCTAAGTGCTATGGGCTGTATCCCAAATGTCTCCTTGATGTGAGCTCCTTATTACATAATATTAAAAAGCACATGGAATAGAACATAGAACGTGCTGAACTCAAGTGACAATAAGCTTTGCATGTAGATGCACAACTTCTCACAAAATCAAACCTAAGTACTACCTGTATCAGAAACAGGAAAGCGTGCACAGAAGAAGAGCTCTTGAAAGAGGAGCTGTGGAATCATCAAATAGGCAGTGTTCTAACAGAGACCCGTGTCTCCATCCTTTTCTTCCAAATGTAAAGGTCTTACAGTGGAGTGCAGATTTTAATGAGTGGGCTAATAATGACATATCTTAGGTACTAGGTATCTATCAATGGACCACAGATCAGAATTACAGTATCCTGAGAATGATGAACGCCGGAATGGTCAACTTCTGAAAGACGAAGGCAAAAATCAGAATTCTGAGTGATTGTTATTATTTTTAAGGACAGCACTGTGGCACAACTGATCCTGTGCTCGGGTCCTGTGCCTGTTCTTCTCAAAAACAAGCTGGCAGGAGGACTGGTGATGAAATCAGATGATGAAATCAGAGATAGGTTCTGGGACCTCAAACAAAGATTAGGTTAAAAGCTCTTTCAACAAGATCTGGCAAACTTTTCTAGAAGCTTCTTCGTTTCCAAAAATGTGAAGTGATGCCGGCTATACTTCAGCGGAACTGTTTGTAATTTTAGTTAAAAAATTAACCTGCATTTTAAAGCAGCCATGGTTAATTCTTTTGGTTTGCATTAAAACATTGCCATCTATTGGCTGAACCAAGTTTTAACAACAAGAAGAAGACATTCTGGGCTCCACACCAGGAAAAGAGTAAAAGAAAGAATGAATGAAATTATTTATTTATTTATTTATTTATTTATTTTTAATGAATACAACATTGGAATCATTTAAATTGTTAACCAAAGGGAATAGGTTGTATCTGCTATCCCTCTTACTATGATCATACTAAACTTTTAGTTTATGTTTTAATTAACTATACAGATTTTACAAAAAAAAAAAAGAAAAGAAAAGATTTATCTACATTATAAGAAAGATATCTAAAAGTCTTTATTCTCCCTTGTTTAGCTTTTAATATACGGTCCTTTGTCAGAACCAGATGTTGGCTGTTCCTCACAAAAAAAGTGCCTGATTTTTTTTTTTTTTTTTGCAGCGTGTGTGTGTGTGTGTGTGTGTGTGTGTGCGCTGTCTCTTCGGCCCACGACAGGCAGGTTACCCATGACAACAGCTCGAGCCTACTGGCAACTCCCTCTCTAGTCTCCTATTGGAGTTGCCATGGTGAATCCTCGAGGGGACTCTCATGACCACACCCCCCAACCCCAACCCCAACCGAGGCTTTCAGCAGACAAGAACTGCAGGGAGAAAGAGAGGGAGCTTCTCTCTCAGCCAACCAAAAACTCCTTGAAAGTTTTAGTATTATTTACACTAGAATACGTATAATAGTAAACAAAGTCGTAAAAAGCTCAGTTCTCTAACCGAGCCGTTTGAACTTGGCTTAAAATATTTGTACGTTTTCATACTATTCCTCGTACTCTTACATATTCCAGCGTGAGAGTGTTTGCACACTTGTGACTCACCGAACACCAGACCTCCACTATAAAAGGATACGAAAGACTGCTATTCGCGTAAAACTGATGTCCTTTTAAGAATAATCTGGGTTTTTTTTTTTTTTGTCCATTATTGGCTTCCACTCCTGGATGATGATGACCATCAGATTTGCAAAAGGAATTAAGAAGGCTATTATCAACACTGTTGAAATATCTAAAATAAAGTCTAACAAAGAACAAAAGGATATAGCAGTGCGACAGATATCTGTTAAAGGGTTAAGATGTACACAGGTGTATATATACACTACAACATGCAGTGTGTAATATATATACTGTATAAATAGTCTTCTTTGTAGTCTGTAATCAAAATCTCTCTAGTCTTCAACGCCATAACAATAACTCAAGTCAGCAACACTTAATTAATGTGCTGTTTTATGCCACTTGTCTGTTTTCCAACACAGCACAGCATATGCTGACTTAAAAAGAAACTGAGTTAAATGTCTTTTTGTGTAATAAAACACACGCATATTAAACCGGAGGAGTTTAAGAGCTCTGTTTAGTGGAGAGGTAGCTCTTTGCTTAAAAGTGACTCATTCAAAGACTCTGTACTCATGTTAAGGCTTTTGCTGCCAGGGCACAGATGGTCTTGCTGTCGTGGCTGGAGTGCATTTAAAACGGCTACAATCTGTCCCTCCACTGAGACTACAGAGCCATTTTCAGCCTTTCCACTGCTACAAGCTGTGTTCCCTTGACAATTCATAACGTCTGAGTTTCATACTGTTTTGTAAAAGTGATCCCGAGGCACAGAAAATACAGCACGACACATGGTGTATCCCTTATTAATGAGTTTGCACGTGTAAGAATATTATGCATAATAAAGTGACTAAAAATCTATGAATTTCTTCTTGAAGTATTTATTTTGGAAAAGCGTAAGAACTCACAGAAAAATGTAACTGCTATTTGTTAATGTAAGAGACCAAAGGTTTTTCTATTCTGTTTCTATTTCTCAATAAAATGCATTTTTAATGAATGATTATAAAAAAGTGACATAAAGCCTTCGTTGGTAATGTGAAAGGCAGTTAGACAAAACATTCTATACTAATGTAAATGTATAATTGCTGATTTGCTTGTAAATTCGTGCAGCTCTACAACTATGACACTATAAGTAATAATCAAATCAGACTACAAAGATGATTACAGTACTTGTAACAATTGCCTTTGTATAACAAAAATCCTCAGTATTGTGTCACATAACCAAATAAGAAAGCAAACATCAACATAAACAGTACAAAGTCGAATAAAAAAAATGGAAGGTAGGCTTATTTATGGAATTCACTGAAGCACCCCCCTCTACACAGGTGCACGTTGCAGATCTTGCAGCCAAACACGCTCTCGTGCCGCAGGCCTTTGTTGGTGCAGTTCCGGCAGCGGCGTGAGCGCTCTGACATGCGCTCCAGCCGGTGTCCGTACTCAAGCGGTGAGTCGGCGTGGCGCTTGCGGGCAGCCCGTTCCATGCCCCGGGCACCTTGGTAGTCCCCAATAAGCTGCTGTGCCAATCGCACACGGAAGTGGCGCTGTGTAAATTCCTTGCCGTTAAAGCCGGCTGGCGGAGCACCACTGCGACTCTCACGCAATATAATATAAGCATTGACGATGCACAAGTTGACGTAAAACCATAGGAAATAGCGCCACCATTTCTTGCACGGCCGTCCTACCTGATAGCACTCCCTTAGCTGGTCACACAAGTCCACGCCTCGCATGTTTTCCTGGTACAAAAGCAGCGGGAGAGGCCGAGCGATCCCGAGGCTTGAAAGGCTGCCGCAGTCCCCGTCACTGCCGTCACCATCCCGCTTGCCTGGTCCTATGCCCACAATGCCTGGTGCAGAGTTGGATGACAGGCAGCTGACCACCTTGGCATCCCGAGTGACAGTGGCCACTAGATTACCGCGCTGGCACTGGTAGAACTCACCTGGAGCAAGCTTGCCTACATTGCGCGGTTTAAGGGCGTCAGGGTAGCCACGGCGATTTGGGTTGGTAGGCCCACAGGCATACAGGCCATCCTGCAGGAGCCGCTGTAGCAGTGGCACAGATGTGAAGAAACTGTCCATAAAGAGGTGATGATAGCGCCCCTCCAGCCCTCTTACCAGCGAAGTAACCACTCGGTGGCCCACTATACTGGTGGCTGCGTCATCACTCGGCTTACCCAAGTAAAGCCGCGTGCGGTGGCAGTAGCCTGAGCGGGAGTCGCAAAGCATCCACACTCTCAGGCCTTTCCGCAGAGGCTTGGAGGGCATGTATTGTGTTGGTGAGAAACGCCCTTTAGCGGCAATGGCACACTCATCTATAGTCAAGCACCGATTCGGTAAGTAGGCTTCCCACATGGTGCTTCCCACTATGTCCAGCAGAGGCCGGATTTTGTACAGGCCGTCATATCCCAGCTCGCCTTTGGATGGCTCGGAGAGGCGGTCACACAGATGCAGGTTCTGGTTCAGCTTCTCGAACCGCCTGGCGGTCATTGTTTTCTTAAAGCCAGCGTTGCCTATGAAAATATCACTTGCCCAGTACATGCCATAATCTGGCAGCTGATTGATGCCCATTAGGACATTGAGGCCCACATACGCTCGCATCTCCCTCACATCAGTCGGGTGCCAGTGCGCGTCTGATCGACCGCTCCTCCTCTGTCGATAGATGGCGTAGTTATTTGTTTGTTCCACCATGTGTTCAAACAATGAATCTGGGAAGAGCAACCGGAAATAGTCCAAAGTGTCAGCATCATCCCCTAGCGAGTGCTGAGGGCCACTGTCGGCGGTAAATGGCTCGATCGAGATTACCTGGTCAGGCTCGCCCCAGAACTCCGGAGCGCCACAGTCGTCATCCGAAAGATCATAGGAGCCGAACAGATCCGGGCGCTCCTCCTCCTCCAAGTCGGAAAAATCAATATCCGAATCGGTCGACGTGGTCTCAGAGCAGTTGTTGGAGCTCGCATAATAGGACTCATCTTCGTACTCGTCGTGTTTGATCCCGTTTCCCGTGACCAAAATAATGTTGCAGCCGCCTCCCGCTACATAGTCGCCTGAGTCCGCAGCGTCTTCCACCTCCAGCGCCGCCGCCGCCGTTGTGTTTTTCAGCCCGGACTCCCCCTCTTCCTCCTCCTCCTCCTCCTCCACCGGCTCTTCCTCCTCGTCCGACTCGGGCTCCCTGAAAGGCAACTCGAACCACTTTACGTCCACGGGGAGATTTACCGGGCACTCTTCGCCGTCGGAGGCCGCGTTCGCTTCTGTGTCCGCACTAGTTTCCAAAATCGTAAAAAGCTCGCCTCTTTTCCGCGCCGCCATGACGGGGTATCGGGCTGCCCCTGCATGAGTCCTTTCTTGGTCTCCGCGCCGTAAATAGTCGTCGAGGCGGACCGCGAACACGAAATCGGCCCAAATGCCGTCGCCGGGAGACTCATGGGTCTCGGGATGATGCTGTTTTTAGCGGTTCGCGGCTCATGGTTTCCGCTCGCGCGCGGCTTCGGTACGCGTCGTTAGCGCAGTGTGGCCGCAGACGTCAGAAGCTGCTTGCATGTCCTGCTTTGTAAGGGCGTTTTGCGACTGCAGCTGCTGGGGTTGCCAGTTCCTAGCGCTCACAGATGGCCGCTCGCTCGCTCGCTCTCGCAAATGCCCGTCGGCGTTCGCCGCTATAACAGCTTTTTGTCCGCACTTCTCGAAAGCCCGGCAATACAAAACACAAACTTTATATCATTAACGCAAATCTTTTTTTTTTTTGTTTTTTTTTTATCCACCCCCCCCCCTCCCCCCCGAAACAAAAGTCATGCGGTGTGTTTCGGACGCGGCGGAGTTCATAACGTGTTAGTTTTCAAACCCTGGGCTGATGATCCAGAGAGGCAACCGCGCTGGCCATGCTTACCGCCGCGAGGCACCATTTAAAAAGCTGCGATTAAAAAAAAAAGCGCCAGTTTTTTAAATTCGAGAATGAAAATGTCAAGTGGTCTGACGTTGGATGAACCCTAGCCAATATAATGGCTCCTTGGTGATATTGTTGAAACAGCATAGACATTAAGGAGACACCTGCTGTAGGCGAGTGAAACACTGCGAATACACCAGTGTGATCACTAGATCAGTAGCCTATGCAGTAAATTACAGGCTTCATATGTTGAAATAACTAAAATGCAGCAAGGTAATGCAGAAGATAAAATATGTTTCAAAAT
>JAOVYU010000034.1:8983037-8993502 GCA_025674565.1 Synodontis membranacea
GTAGTATTATCAAAGTAAACATTCTAATAAAGTTGCCATAAATATATACTTTTTATCCCATCCTTGTATGCTTAACTAAACTTTTTTTTTTTTTTTTTATCCTTTCCCTTTATGCTAGTAAACTTAATCTGGCTTCACTCTCTCTTTTTCTTGACAAGCTCCAAGCTACAGGAGGAAGTGGCTACATCTGTGAGTTGTTAGTGTTGCACTCTTGACGCAATCATTAACAACCTCCAAATCTGTTAGCTCAGGCACAGTCCAGCTCAGCAGGACCCAAACTCACTACATCCTTCATCAGATGCCCAGGCATCAAACTTACCACGTCAGTTCCTCTGCTGGAGATCTACCACCCCTGAGTTTAGTTAATCCCCTCTTCTACTAATACTGCTCCTGAAAAAGCTTTCTACGTTCCACATGTTAGAATTTCAGTTGGATTAGGTTCATTATTTGGACATCAAAAAGATTTTTTTTTTCCTATGCCTGAAACAACTTTCGTCATAGTCAGTGTGCATATGATGTAGTCTTACAGTAGTTTATTTAGTTAAATAACCAGGAAAGTGACTTGGATTAAAAATATAACAAAATAAACTGTAAATTTAACTGCATTTTCTGCAATACATGATTTCAGTCCAGTGGTCTTGTGCCAAGCTGAGTGTGTTGATTTGTACAGGCTCTGTACAACATGGTGTATCTGTATATACAGCACACAGTCGGTTTATGTATGTTATTTTTATTTAGCTAATTAGCTGGCAAGATTTTTAGACCATTACTTGATTAATGTTGTACTTGCTTCTTCTTGTTTTCACATTTTTTGTGACACAGTATCTTTGTTGACTTTGTCCCTAATAACTGCAACTTTTTGGAATGAATTAATCAATATGAAATTTTCTATCTTCTTTACTATCACAGCTCAAGAGTCCTCTGTTCAATTCTGATTTCAGGTTATTGTCTGTGTAGGTTTTAATATGTTGTCCCTTTGTCCTACTGGGTTTCCTCTGGGCTCTCCAGTATTCTCCCACATCCCCTATTGGTGTGTGGACTGGCTATGCTTAATTGACCTACAGTAGGTGTGAATGAGATGTGAATGAGTGTGCAAATGTGTGTGATTATGGTACCCTGAGATGCACTGGCTTCCCGTCCAGGGTGCATTCTCGCTTTGTGTCCAGTGTGGATGAGCTCTGCTCTGGATCTACTGTGGCACTAATCTGGATAAAGCAGTTACTGGAGATAAATGAATCTTCAGTCATGCACCACTTTCACTACACCCCTTATTTAAGGTAATAACTAAAGTCTGCAGTGTTTCCTATCAGTGATCGACATTCTGTGTTTTCTCTGTCTTATTTTACACTTGCTAATGATTTGCTTCTGGCAAGAAATTATGTGAGCAGGACTTGGTTTGAGGAAAAACAAAAATAAATTTAGGAAGTTACATATTAACATTGCGTTCGTTAACTAGTAAAGTGTTTAACTTATTAAGCTAAGATGACCTAACCAAACAGAACCACCAATGGTTGAGTCACTGGTGAATAATTCTCAGTACTGCCCGGTGTAAGAGGTTTTCCACGTTGTTGATTGGTTGCAGTCACAAATATCGCAATAAACGTGTGGCACGGCTCACACGTAACCGGCCGTATGTGAAAGTGACCTCATGGCCTGACCTTTGGTGCTCTGCTTTATATCCTCATCGGAAATGAGAGCAAGAGGTTTATTTATCCCAGAGAGAGAGAGAGAGAGAGAGAGAGAGAGAGTCTTTCTTAAAGAGGAAAATAACTCTTTTTCTCATTCTTACCTCTCATTTGTTTGCTGAGATTAGTTGGATTGCTGAACAGTTGTTCAGGCAAGAAGTATACGTGACTTTTGACATAACAAGACCATTTTTGGCAAAGTGGAGTGATACTGATACTTAAATCACATCTTTTTCTGTAATGATTTTATTATGCTTGTAAGGCAACATGCAATTATTGTATGAGAATAACAGGAAATAATGTCAATGTCTGTTGCTTTGAAACAGAGAGACAGATTAACAAAAAAAACACTTACCCTATGTGGAGGCTGTTTCATTTACATTCACTCATTTGGCAGACCTTTTTATCCAAACTGACATATAAGCATTGCACATAAGTCAAGCGTATAGCTCTTAATGAAGTGAACATTGTTCCTCAAACAACCAACTCAGTTCTGTTCTATTCTGGTGTTTCTAAATTGTATTGCAATATCAGAGAGAGTCGCAACTAGACACACCTAAAATCACAATGGTAATATAACTCATGTGTTCAGAAGGAGAAATTGTGTCACCGTGCTCAGGATGAATTTTATCTTCAGGTTTTTCCTGAAGGCTATGAATTTGCAAAGAGAATAAAAGCAAGCAGTTTATTCTGCCAACATGAAAAATTAAGCCCTGGTTTTGGGTTTAGTAAAATGCAGTGGTATAAAGAACTGTCACTCGTTCACAGGCATGGTGAATGACCATGGAAATATGTGAAGTTTTCCTGGTTATCTGTGTGACGGCATCAATGGATTGAACATTTTACTCTGCTCTCTTTAACAGGGAGCCTGCAGAATGAGAATGGAGAGTGAAGGTGTTTTACTAGAGCATGCAATTGAACCATTGTCCCATCTGCGTCACAACTGCCTGAAAGCAGATAAGACTTTCCCTTACTAAGTTGGTGCAGCACTGGAATTTGTTTTTGAGTGCAGAAAAAGTTTTGGCTATTACCTTCAGGCTTACAGAAGTTGTTTAGTATTTTACCAATATTTCATATAAATTTAATCAGTTTATTTGTTATTCTTTTAATTTAACTCTTAAAGTGGCCAGCACATTTTCACAATTTGCTCGTTTGGCATCAAAATATCTTCTGATCATTTTTCCAGAACAATCATACAGTAAAGCAGTTAAATGTGCCTTGACTGAACGAATGTATTTTACGAATTCCAAAAGAAAGGCATTTCTCTAGAAAGCTGATTGAAACCTTATTGCATCAACATTACCACTTTAATGCCATGCTTTGATTTATGTTTCTATTAAATTTCCATCAGTTGCTCTTGTTGTTCCCATAAAGCAAATGTGCAGGGGTTCCGCTCCCTGGCGTTTAACTCAACCTCCGTTTAACTCAAGCTTATGTCCAGATGCTAGGACATTTTTTTTTCTTAATATATACAGTAGGCAATTTAGGACTATGTGTGATCCTTTTGCATAATAAATTCCAAACCATTCTTTATAATTGTCCTGTGACAGGTTATTATACAGCAATCTTGAAATGTCTGTTAACATTCTGTTGCTGCAGAATAATTGCAGGCAGTAAATGGTCCCACTAGAGGAAGAATAACTTAAAGGTTCTGCACTAAGCTGAATCTAAATTGCATCTACGTAAATATATTTATATTTTTTTTAAAACTAGGCTGTAATATTTACAACCTAGCTTTTCCTTTAGCATACCTTTACCAGGCCACACAAACCCAAAATGCAGAAGGGAAATATTTATTATTTATTATATATTTAATAATTCAAATTGATCTTTCAAAACAAGAATACCCATATGACCACTACAACAGTCTAACCTCAACCTCAACTTAACCACAATGGGGACCCCTGTGGATTGTTTGCATCTCACTACTGAGATGTTCTTAGCATTTGGATGTTAAAATAGCTAACGTCTAAAAATCAAGACCAGTAAGATCAGACCTACGGTATTAGATCTCTTGTTCCAACCTATAGGAAAATATCATCATCATCATCATCAAAACGACATTCTTTTATATGTCTCTCTGTAGAGGTGGAACTCTAGCTGTGCTTTTATCTGAGAGCATTTCAGATGACCCCTAACATGGAAACTGCTTTGAAGATCTTTCAGTTTTATTCTCTTTCCTCATTCAAAGCTGGCTATTGCTGAGTCAGGAAGTTAGCAGTGTGAGTGAGCGCTAAGGCTGTGTGGGAAAGGCTTGTTACCTGCTCTTCTGGCCTGGAGCCATGGCTGCAGCAGAGCATCCTTAGACTATATGGTCATGCTTCAAAGAGAGCATGCAGAGCCTTGCTCAAAAGATCCAGAAGTCTCTCTCGTTAACTTTTATGTAAACCACTAGTTTTGCGAGAAAGGTGGGTCACTATAATACAAACTTTTGAAGACATACTATAAAGGATCTGTTAGTTTCCACTTCATAAAACCACTCTTTTTTTAACAGTTACATTTTTAGTATTTTTGAAAATGTGACACATTACACTGTGTGTACTTGGAACTTGTCATAGTGGATTTTGTGTATTTAGTTAAAAAAAAATTTATTTGTCAAATGAACATATTTGTGGAACATGGTGAAGCTTTGAAGATATGGTTCAGTGAAACTGGGCTTCAGTAAACCTAAAAGCTGTGTGACTGGACTGAACACATGAGCTAGCTCAGAGGTTTCGGGTACCGAACACTGGGGTGTAACTATGCAAAACTCAGTTTTTCCTTTAGTTGTAAAACTGGGTAAGGCCTGCAGCATACTGTTTCACAGTTCTTTTCATGTCCCTGGGTTGCATTTATGTAGAAGCTAACAATATTTTGTTTATGTAGTACTTGAGATTGTGGCCCTTCAAAAGAGCTTTTGAAATTCCACTTTGGAGTAGATGCCCGCTCTGTTAAATACCAATACCACCAAATAAAATTGATCAGTTCACATACTTTTTGAATACAAAATGTCTGCTTTCTTGTTTTTGAACTGGATAGAAGAGTTCACGTTTACAGTTCACAGAGTGCAGTTTTACAGATATTTTAATGAGTAGGTTAGAGAGATCCACTCATTACTCACTTTCAGTGAGAAAGTGGCCACTGCCGACCTCAGGGTTAAAGGGGCACGTCTGTACAGCTAAACAGAGCTTTTTTATGGATACCCCTTAGAGCCGAGGTAGGGTTCAGTAAATCATGTTCTGAGAGAGTATTAAAGGGAAATAGATGCGTCACTGTTGGGATAGAGGAATCTTACAAGTAGAAAAGTTTTACTACTCAAACTAAAATGATCCTTGAAAACCGGTTAGTGTAAAATGTCTGATGTGGGCTTGTATCCTAACATTGTGTCCTGGGCCAAAAGTATTTGAATTCCTGGCCATCACACCTCTATGTGGACCTTCCCCAAAGTTGGAAGCACACAGTTGTCTAGAATGTCTTTGTGTACTGTAACATTAAGATTTTCCTTCACTGGAGCTAAAAAGCCTCAAGTATGTTCCAGTATGGGCACCAAGGCACAAAACGAGGTCCATGAAGACATGGTTTGCCAAGGTAGTAGTGGAACTTAGAGTGGCCTGCACAGAGCCCTGACCTCAACCCCAATGAACACCTTTGTGATGATCTTGTAATACTGCCTGACCTCACTAATTGCATGTGCACAAATCCCCACAGCCCCAGTCCGAAATTTACTGGAAAGTCTTCCCGGAAACGTGGAGCCTGTTACTGCAACAACGGGGGACTGCCTCTGAAATGGGATGTTACACATGCACATAATATATCCTGAGAATAC
Organism: Synodontis membranacea; assembly: GCA_025674565.1. NCBI lineage: Eukaryota > Metazoa > Chordata > Actinopteri > Siluriformes > Mochokidae > Synodontis > Synodontis membranacea. Next base: position 8,988,528 of record JAOVYU010000034.1, read on the forward strand.
ACAAAATGCAGTATATTGTTTAAGGTTAAATTCCTAGAACTTGTTTGTTGTAATTTGTACTGGTAACTTAAAACAAAATAGCTGAATAAAGCTAAAAAGACTGCTTTTGGATTTGAAATATTTATCTTTCTGACACTTCCACAGCAATGGACAACATTAATAACTCCTCTGTTTCCATTGATCGTCGTTGCTATGGGAGCAATGAAGTGAGGAAGCAAAGGAAAAACTTCCCATCTGCAACATCAGAACTTGGGCAAATTCAGTTTGGTGCTTTTCCCAGAGGCCAGGATGAAATGATGTGGTAATGCTTGTCCATTGAACCTACTGCCAAAAGCAAGTGTGAGAAACTGAGGAGCATATTCCACTGTTGAATTCTGACCCTAGGTGGCAATTTTCCTCCCTACTTCCTACTTGAATAACAAAATGCAGGTTAATTGTTTGTATGGCCATGCCTCTGCTAGAAACAGGCTTTGGCATTTCTTGTAAGTAATACAATTAAAATGGTAACTTTAGAATTTTCTGTAGCAAACATGGAAAAATTAATGAGCACTGTAACAAAACTCCTCAGCATTCTGTGGCATTGGTGCTATGTTTCCTGGGCATACCTACATTTCAGTGTTGGAGAATGATGGAGAGTTTTTGTTCGATCTCCTCTGGGATTCATGGTGGTAAGCCATAGTGTGAGATTACTGACAATGGTGGCAAGTTCTTGAAGATGTTGTTGTTGCTGTTCTTGCTGAAGATTATGCAAGAGTTATTCCAATTTAACCACCCCGGTTTATTGTGTTGCCTCTCTCTGTACAGCACTCTCTGTACATTTTGTGATGGCAAAGGTTCTGGTAACACAACATATACTAGAGATCCAAGATGCAAACACAACAAGCAGATAAAAGTAAACAAAATGGGAAGAGACAAGGAGCAAAACAGCAATGGAAAATATGAACAAAGGTTCAAGAGCAAGAATGGAAAGCTTAGGCTATTTTAATAATCTGGGATAAACGTGTTTATCTGTTTAACCTTGACAATCTGCATCAAACCTGATAAATTCCATGCTTCCCTCAGAATTGGCTGTCTGCTGTGCTCAAATCTGGTGTCCTCACAGGTGCTGTCACTGTCTGGAAGGGCAGCCAAGTCAGTAGCTCCTCGTCTGTCTTGTGACCAGACATGCTCTGTATGAGGAAAAGGAGGTTATCAAGTGGGCCACATCCTGCTTGACATTCTACTTAGATAGTGTCTCAGGACAGTACTTTAGGTATTTGTGAAGGAGAATGAAATGGAACACTACTCGTTGGTGAGGAAACTAGTGTTAAGCTATTTTAGTGATGATATGATCTTTTCCTTCTCCAACAATATGCAAATCATAATCCTTATCACCATGTGTGCTATTTCTAGATGTTCCATACTCCCTGCAAATCAGATGACTGTATTTTTTTTTTTTTAAGGAAGCCAGATGAAAAAGGACTCATAAGGAAGCTGTAAATCAACATTTCTTGATTAAAGCAAATATACAAACTGATGAACAGCTCAGCTGAACAGACGGATGAGAAATTAAAGGATAACCCAAGGATGGAATGGGTTTAAAGGATGGAATGGTTATGGTCCACTTGTCCTAAAGGTATATTTCACTGCAAATGTATACAAAATTATTCTGGCTCCCTAAATGGTTTATGTACTGTATACTGTATGAAAATGCTGTAAATCATATAATATGGCCTTTCTAGTTTCTGGATATCAAACTAAATGAATACATACATTTGAACTGAAGGGTTCATGCTCTCTACCTCCATTATCAAAACACCAGTTGAGGGAATATCTTTTGATAGAATTGTTCTCTTCCCTGCACTACAGACTTGTAGAATATATGCCAAGGAACACTGAAACTGTTCTCTTGTCCCATGGTGGCTAAACACCTCACTGACCACTGACACACTTCATGTCGTTTGTTCTTTCAATTTGTAACTTGTATTTATTTCCTCAGTCTGCCATTGCCTTCAGGAGAAAGCTGGAGAAGACAGTCCATCAATCACACCCATAGGTCTTCCTAATTTGTTTGAGATGCCTACCAGAAGACATTCAGTTCTAATAGAGTTTTAGTCATTCAGCATTAAGGAGTGAATCATCACTTCTTTTTCCAAGAAAAACAGTGCTATAATGGTCAAATCTAGCACAATGAATGCTTGTTTGTTTGTGTTTTTTTAATGCTAGTTTACCACAAATGGATGCTCCAAATGCCAACTCAGACCACACTGAAACATGTATGTTTTAAATTTATTACTGCATAATTCTTACATAAATATTAAAAAAAAAAAACTTTATTATCCTTAGTCACACAGTTTCTCTTGAGTTTCATTTAATTTTATTCATTACAGTAGATATTCATTTAATTTGTAAATGAGGCTCTTCTAATTTTCCAAATATAATTTTAAATTTCCTTCAGCTTCTTTAGCCTTCTGGCTTTCAAACATTTGATTAAACTGGATTCTATTATTATTGTTGTTGTTGTTATTATTATTATTATTATTATTATTATTATTATTATTAGTGGTAGTAGTAGTAGTAGTAGTGGTATATATCAGTTTTTCTTGTTTTTTATGGTACTGTTATTGACTTATTATAGAAAAAGAGGAGTAATTTTATCTAACTTCTTTTCTAGTGTTCTTTCTCTCAAGTTCCCCCCCTTAGGTAAAGCATAGTTGTCCTAAGGATGAGCATGTTGGGAATGTGATTTTATTACACTGCTGTAGGGCCATGTTCTGTGTGATTAGAAAACCACTCATTTCAGAGCAACACTTTTAATTATTAGCCAACTGACGTTCTCACCATCATAAATCATTCTCCGCCCCTTGTGACTATTACAAGCATATTAAAACTTTAACCGGCTCACTGCAAGATAAAGGATGAACAGAACTATTTCTTGTCTGACTGTTGGTAAGCTTTCCTAGTTTTCAAGAAATTGAATCACAGTTCTTATATTTTTATTGCTTTCAAATTGAAATTATAATTAACATCTTTGCAGGTCATAATAAGGAATCATGATTTTATTTTATTTTTTTTCATATTAATTACAATCATTGGCACAATGAAGACAGGTCAGGGCTGGTAGGTTCTGTCAAAAGACTGTCAAGGAGTCCTCAGGCCACACTGACAAGATGAGATCAATGAAAAGGGGAAGAGAGATGAGATTCAGATAAAGTAAGAGAGGACCCCGGGTTCCTTTATGATAACGTGCAGTGTGTCATAAACCTCTCTGCCACCTCCACAACCTCTTGACTTGATGATAAGGCCATCCATTACCGTAATCCAGTGCTATCAGCAAAATAGGCCTCTCAGAACAAAGTGATTGTAAAATGACCAGACAACTTCCACTGTCAGTAATATGCCTAGGAGATAGATGAAAAATGCAAAACTCCGCATAGATAAATATTTTGTGTGAAAAAAACAGGAAAGCAGACAGGTAAAGGGGAATTAATAGAAATTATCGTTATTGTTATTATGGATTGCAGTAAAGGTCATAATATAGCTGCAAATTCCAACAACCATAAAGTGTTAAGGTCAGAGCTGGAGCACTGTCTACAGTCAAGAGAGTTTTACATCGCAATGAACTGAGAGGCTGCCAAAATTGACACCTTCAAGCTCAAATAAAGTTTGCAGCTGACCACAAAGAAAAAAGCCTCCTGGAGGAAAGATTTATGGACAGATGAGACAAAGATTTGAGAGGTTTGGCCACAATGACCAGAGGTATGAAGGAAGGAACACTACAACACCAGCTGTAAAGCATGGTGGTGGTAGCATCATGCTCTGGGGTTGTTTAGCACCAGTGGAACTGGTGCATTGCACAAAGTGGATGGAATAATGAAGAACTTCAGAATTCTTCAGCATAACCTCAAACCATCAGCTAGATGGTTAAAACTAGGACACAATTGGGTACTAAAAAAAATTTCAAAGACCCCAAATAAATAACAAAGCTGATTGTGGAATGGATAAAGCAGACAAACATTAAACTTTAAACAAGTCCTGACCTCAACCCTATCGAAAATATGTGAACTGTGCTTAAAAGTCAGGTCCCTACCAGGAGACACACAAATGTGGTCAAATATCCAACAAGAATTCTGCCTGAAGCTTGTTGATGGCTACCAAAAGCATCTGGTCAAGGTGAAACTTCCTTAGGGGCATTTAACCAAATATTAGGTGCGCTATATGTATCATTTTATCCTCTATGTATAATTTTGTCCCAGTGTTGATTTCAGAAAACCCAAGTTTAATTAAAAAATTTGCAGCAATTCTTGTATTTTTCAATTTAGAATTAAAGATTCTATTGAAGATGTACTGTATGTTGTACAATCATTCCTCCCAAGAAAAACAACAGTTCAATTAAATATTTAAAAAAAGCCCAATTTTGCCATGACATTCATGTCCATGATGACTTTTTATAAACTTCTGACCACAACTGTATATAGTAATATAGAATCTCAAATTTAGAAGCAAAATTTCTTGTATGATTATGCATCATACATTATCATATTATTTTCTAATTCTATACAGGCAGAGATACATATAACAGTAAAGCCTTTAAAGTAACAAAATGAACACATTTGTATTTAATGACAAACATAGGCTATATAGACAGTGTTTAACATTTCTTTATGGACAACGATACATTGCTGTAGAGCCCACTACCAGCAGGACCAGACACAGATACAGAGACTTTGATGTGATAATAAGAAAAGTGTTCCTTTGTTTACAAAATGAAGGTGCAAAGGGGAATCTGAAGTGGGGGCAGGTGCAGGTCTGTGGTAAGTTAGGCCAAGTCAGAATTCGTCTGGAGGATCCAGGCTCCCAGAGAGCATCAGGGCAATGCAGTAGTGCTACAGGGAGAAACGTGTCCTCACTGGATTCTGCTAACCAAGAGCAACAGTGCATTAGTTTCAGTTTAGGGAACCATAAGCACTGTGTTCTGGTTGCAGTCCCCTTTTAT
>JAOVYU010000034.1:9026058-9037468 GCA_025674565.1 Synodontis membranacea
TTACCTGAATGATTTCTAATGCCAGAATTGGATCTGAGATGTTTTTATTATTATTATTATTATTATTATTATTATTAACTGTGATTTTATTCGCTGTCTTTTATAGAGGAAGCTAGCTCTACAAGCTAGTCAGAGGCATTAGGTATTGTATGTGTTGTGCCAGTAATGCAATAATGAAGTGAACATTTTTTTACTTTTAATACTTAAGCATTTTTAAAAGCAAGTACTTCAGTACTTTAACTTAAGTAAAATTTTGACTGCACGACTTTCACTTGCATTGAGTAACATTTGGCCAGTGGTATCTGTACTTTCACTTAATGAATGTGAGTACTTTGTCAACCTCTGCTCATTACACGTAACAAAAATTTGTCAAGCATTTTTTCTATTTTAATTTAGCTAAATATGGCCTACAGCAAAAAAAAAAAGAAATAAAAACATCCCAAATTTGTTTGTGTGTGTATATATATATATATATATATATACCATGTATCTCTTTGTCTAGTCCAGTACAAACAACCACAATCATGGGGAGAACTACTGACTTAACAGATGACCAGAACATTCTCCATACAGTATTAAAAGAAAGTTGCCTCCCACAAAAGTGTGGGAATAAAAGGTGCACAAGCAACAGGGATGACCGCAGCCTTGAGAGGATTGTCAAGAAATGTCTATTCAAAACTTGTCTTCAGGAAAGAGGCTACTGCTTTCTTATTCCAAGCCTCTCCTGAACCAGAGACAATGTCAAAGTGTTTTAATTGGGCTAAGGAGAAACCGAAGTGGATTGTTGCAAAGTCCTCTTTTCAGATGAAAGTAATTTTTTTCATTTGGAAATCAAGGTCCTAGAGTCTGAAAGAAGAGTGGAGTGACACAGAATCCATGGTGCTTGAAGTCCAGTTTGAGGTTTCCACAATCTGTGATGATTTGGGGTGCCTGGTCAGCTGCTGGTGTTGGTGCACTGTGTTTTTTATCAAGTCTAAAGTCAATACAGTGTCTACCAGGAGATTTTAGTGCACTTCATGCTTTCGTCTGCTGACAAGCTTTATCTAGACCCCAATTTTAGTGTTGGCGCCTGCAGTGCCAACACTACTACCGAATGGTTTGCTGACCATGATCCCTGACCTGAACCCCATAGAGAATCTGTAGTCTATTGTCAAGATGAAGATGTGAAACACCGGACCTAAAATTGCAGCTGAGCTGAAGGATGCCATCAAAGCAAACTGGGCTTCAATAACAGCTCAACAGTGCAACAAGCTGATCACCTCCATGCCATGCCACTCTGATGCAGTAATTCATGGTAAAGGAGCCCCAACCAAGTATTGACTGTATAAATTAGCATACTTTTCAGATGTAAGACGTTTCTGTATTTTAAATCCTTTTTTGATTGATCGTAGGGAATATTCTAATAATTTGAGATACTGGTTTTCTAATTCTCATACACTATAAGCTATAATCATCATAATAAAGACATAAAAGGCTTGAAATGTTTTACTTTATGTGTAGTGAATATGGAATATATGAAATTTGTCTTTTTTAAAATATATTAAGTTATGGAAAAAAGGCACTTTTTCTTGATATTCTAATTTTTTGAGATATATTGGTAAACCTTGGCTCGTCAGTGTGTCTAAAGTCTGCCTGGTGAGGACACACAAATAGACTTTGTCAGCAACGAATGACTGAAGAATATTTCAGCTGCTGAATGGATCAAGAAAACTTCCTAAGATAAACTATGGTTGTGGCATAAACTAGAGAGAAGAATACACTAACATGATGTGACCAGATGGAAGCAAGTAGTACGTCTGCTTTTTCTGGAATCGATAGTTAATTGTATATTTATCACCACACTCTGGTAAATCAAGAAAGAAGCTTACAAAGACTGCTTCCTTTTTGTTGGTCCTGAACTAAACTGTCCTACTACCAGCTCTTACTCTTTCTCATCATGAGTGCATATGTGGGACTAACCTTATCTACACTGGCATCTTATAAGACAGACTTTTCTAAACCATTCTCTCCAAACACAGCTAAACCAAACCATCCATTACACTGAATACATGGTATACTGTGAAACATCTGAGAGTCACAAAGGATGGTTTGGAAACATTGTTATAATACATAGTATCATTACATAGCTCTGTTGGGTTAGCAGAAGAACTGGATATTAAAGTCACAGAACAGTAGCTGTTCTTGAAGTTCACCTTAGGTACAGTTGACTGCATGAATAATGAATGATATGTCAGTCATAAATGTATAAGAATGCCTTATAGTTTTGTGTGAACACAATAATATTTCACAGTTTGTCTAAGTAGCACATTTTTTCCCCTGTAAAGCATTTTATTTAAATCCCCATGAACTGAACCCTATATATAACTCTAAATACTATATAGGCTACTGCATAATATATGCCGTTATTTGATGATATAATCATCCCTGGTGTGAATAAGACCGATCACTTCCAATAATGTCCAATAAGGTTGAGAAAGAGTTTTAAAGGGTCCTTGGACCCTCCTCCAGTCAGAATTTTCCAACCTACTCTATATTCTTAAATTTGCACAGTTTTCAATTCTTCAATTCAGATTCAGACCCCAGGTTTTCTCTGGGGATCAATGTATGTTTGGGATCATTGTCTTGTTGAAATATCCATCTAGGCCCCAGTCTTAACCTCATGGGAAAGTCAACAATGTTTGGGGCCAATATTTGGCCTTCAGTCTTCACATACACCTCTGGATCAATTGATCATAAAACAGTGCCAATAAAATGATCCTCCACCTTATATTGCAGTGATCTTGCAGTGTATGCCGTTCGCTTTTGGGTGAAAAATGACAATAGTGTGCATTTGGATCTCAAGACTCCAAATGTAGTTCCAATGATTACAAAATAATATCTGCATGAGACTGATTCTTGTTAGAGCAGAAGTGTGTAGTTATATATTCTGTGTGATAAATATAACAAATCTTCTTGTAGTAGTGAAGCATGTCTCTGCTGGTTTCATACAAATTTATTTCAGCTGGATGACTTTGGGTTTAATTTATTAAACCAGACTTAAAGAAGTGTAGGGGAGGAGGGGGTAGTTGGGTGGTTGGAGGGAAGTGTTCTTTGGGGGACACCACAGCCTTCAGGGCTGTATTGTGTTAGCTGACTTGGTCACAATGACTTCAGAGGGTTTACGACAAAATGCAAACCATCAGCAGCCCTCAGGAGCTACAAGGACATTGAATCCTAATCTGTCGTAAAACATCTAATCTGGGCCAAAAAGTGGAACTTTCATGTCTGTTCAAGTCAACCACATGACCAGAACTCCACTGAGCTGCGTTTCCATTAGATTCTTCTCTTTTCTCTAAAAACAAAACTAAAAGACTAAAAGCCATTAGGTCTTGTCCAAAAAATAAACAAAACAATGAGACACAGAGGGTTTCTCTTTCAGAATTTAACATCCTAGCATGCTCAAAGTGTAATGGTACTGGCAACAAATGTAATTTTTATTGATTCTGGGACACACATGTCAAGCAATAATCAGCTTTAAATGTCTTGTGAACAAATAGTCAAGATAAATTGTATTTAACTATTATTTTATGTTATGTTTAGTTGTGTGATTGCATATGGTCAGTTGAAACGAGAGGCTATGTATAGAAAGCTATAGGAGCTACAATTCCAATTTAGTAATGAAATGTTCATTCTGAATCAAAATAATATTGTATACAAGCAAAAAACAATCTAATATAGATTGCAGGAAACTGGTGCTTTTCTATAGCAACTGTGAGAGATCCCAGAAGAGAAGCGAAAGGTCATGTGAACATATTTCTTGCTGCAGTTATGTGGACTGGGTGACAAGTGGCAGTCTGTAATTAAGCCATCCTTTTCACACCTTGAGTACATACGTACATATTCACTTTAAACCAAAAGAACTACCTCTCCTTTGACTGATAGCTCTTGTGGACATGTGGGACAGCTGTGTCATGGCTCCACGTTCCTTAGGACAGCTGGATACATTTGAAATTCCTCTTTTTGTCTGACTCCTTTCAATTATGTTTTATGCCCTTCGGAAGTGGAGATGGTTTTAGGATGAGTGTGAGATTTTGGAGATATTTCTTTTCCTGTGGAGTGTGTTTGTCTGCAAAGTAGCTTCATTGCATTTGAATTTACATCTTGCTTACTTATCTACTTGGAAACATATCCTCATGCTAGTGCAGATGCCCTTGGGTCTAAAGATACCAGCAAACTAAGACACTACCAAGAACAAGTGTTAATCCACAAGTAAGTACATGGAAAATAAGTAATATGTGCATGCAGAAGACAGTGCAGGAGAGGAGTGACATAGATAACCTTTCATTGATGAAAGAGCTGGGAAGCTACATTCTGGGCCAGATGTATAACAATTAATTTAGGTTTAATTAGGATGAGGATAATGATCTCTGGATTTAGATGACAGAATGATCTTGGATTCAGACTGATGCCAAATAAATGCTACTAATCATAAGATGAACTTTGGAATTCTTCAAAGTTTGCTAGATGTGCAAGTAAAATGAGACCTGCAGATCCGTAACCAAATAGCAGGTCTACCAGATTCATATATACTCTCATTTAAATTTTCCAGACATCTTGTCATCTACATGCAAACTACCTGGACCTCCATCCCTTTGCTAAGGGACATTTCTTCTCTGTGAATAACCATGTGGATTTGGTGAACGAGTCTGGTCTTGAAAGATAGACAGATCCAGAGAAAGTGACAGGCTTCCGCCACAACTTCAGTCTGTTGTCAAAACACATATTGCCAGCCGTGTCAGCTCCCTTTCTCTCCCTTCATCTCTCTTCATATCACCATCAACACAGCTCAAAAGCAGCGGCACTCTTAGGAAGTGGTGGCCACCTGATTGTAAGACTGTAATGCTGATTACAGTCCACAAAGGAGGAATGGATAGACTCCAGAATTTTTTACAGGTGCCCTGAGGATGGTATTCGATGAAATAGCTTCCTGACTGAATCTCAACGACTGTACATTGCATGTCATTTGGATGACTTCCAAACCTACATGTGATGCGATACATGATCTAATAAACAGATAAAACTGAAAACAGTTTAATTTGATAGGATAAAATGCCTACACGTTTAAAGTTCCAAGACCGGTCGAAGAGGTCTCCTCATCCTTATAAATGAATAACAAACAAACAAACAAACTCTTGTTTCTGAACAATATGCTTTAAAGTGAATAACTTAGTGGTTAAGACCAAGCAGGATGATGTATTTCCATAACACCAAGATCGAAGCAAATTAAACAGCGCAGAACAGTTTGCATTTTAGAACAGTTTTTATGTGTTAAAAAGCAATATCATAAATATTGACCCCTCCCCATGAAAAAAAAAAAAGCTAATGCAAAATGGCTTAAGATCCAAATCCAAGAAAATCATTAATATGAAAAGCTTCCAAAACGATCCCATCTCAACACATTATATCATAATGTCATTTCCCCCACGTGCCTAAGGTTTTAAAGCTTATGGAAAAGGACGAATTTATTCCTCCTTGCATTATAGTGCAGAGGATTTTCCTTATCAGTGGTCGGACACTCCCTCGTGTGGAAAAGACAGGCAAAAAAAAAAAAAAAGAAAAAAAAAAAAGAAAGGAAAAAAAAGGAGAACCTCAAGCAAACCCACTCAAGGAAAGGATTCAATGCAATAAAATCGGTCCATATTCGGTCTATATTTTGCATAATGATATTTTTAAAAAAATCAAAATCATAGAGTCGCATTCTAAATCATGCTATTAAACACATATGCTTTTCATTTTGCAGATTTCTTTCTTTCCTTTTTAATGAAGCAACAAATACTGGAATCCATCATGTGACTAATGAATGAAATGTACTGCATTAACACCCCAAGTTGCAGAAATGTTCATGACACTTCCAAAGCGCAGTTTTCTCCAGTAATTACACTTGGGTGAGAAAAAAAAATGGTGCAGAGCCAATGTGCAATTTTTTTTTTTTTTTTTTTTTTTTACCCCCTACACAATTTTCAGAGTTAAATTAACACCTACTCAGGTCTTGATTAAATCTTGCACTGGTTAATGGTGTCCAACTATACCAAGGTGTAAATGAAGTGCTTTGTTATTTATTTATTTCTTTGTTTTATTTTATTTTATTTATTTATTTTTACACAAAACAGCACCGTGACTACTCCTAGCCTTGGCTTTAAAAGACCTTAAGTTAGGTTTGCACTATTTTATTTTTTTCTTAAGGTAAATTTCATTGGGGATTTTCCTATGCATTAAACAAAAAAAAAACAAAACAAAAAAAAAAAAGAAAAAAAAAGGGAAAAAAAGAAAGAAAAAAAACCCCCACCACAATAGTAATACTCTTAACGAATCACAAAGTTTATATAGATGCTCTATAATTATTGAGCAATCTATGTATATTAAAAGTTTGAGTGTATTTTCGTTACGTTAAGGTACTGTATGGATGGATGGCTCTATGGATGTATTTATTTATTTATTGGCCATGTTGTCTGCTAGGAACACGTGGCACAACCATTAATAACAGCAGTAACAAAGGATGCTGTGCCACACACACACACACACTCACACACACACACACTCCCACCCTGGTTAATGCAGACATGCCGGTCGTCTCGTATGTCTCCTCCGACTCAAATGTCCCCCACCCACATGTCCACTCACTTTTCGGGTGATCAGCTGCGCCCCTCCTATCCATCCCTGACGACGTAGCTAATTGTGGGTGTACAGAAGAACTGGAACTTCATCCTCTGATCTTTTGTAAGGATCCCAGTCGCCCACAGTCGTCGGGAAGGAAAAGAGGAGCAAGGGAGGAAAGCAGCCTTCTATTCGAGGAGCACCCAAGAAGAGGAACACACCGGTATTCTGGACTCTGGGCATGCCGTGTGCTTTGTATACTGGAATTTAAAGGACATCTAAACGCTTTTGGAATTATAAACGCTTTTGTTAAAAAAAAAAAAAAAGGTACGTGAATTAGCCGTTTTTTTTTCCTTTTGATTTCAGGATCGCTCCATGAAAGCTCTATACCAATTATAGCTTACATTTATCATTTATCTAGAAAGGATGCCCTGTTAATCCAGACATGATTTATTTATTTATTTATTTTTTTGGTTCATTTGAAAATACATAGCTCTATAACGAGAAGAAGAAGAGTGATGAAATGATTCCCAGTTACACTGGACAGGTGCCGAAGATCGGATCGGAAACAATCGGACTCGCGAAGATCAAAGAGACGTTCTGTCCGACAAACGCCAAGTGAAGATTGTGCTGTCTTATATGATGCTTCTGTATATCTCTGTACATTAGTTCTTATCTAAAACGAGAGAGAGAGAGAGAGAGAGAGAGAGAGAGAGAGATGTGGGATGTTCAGGAAACTTGCGACCTCAAACAAACCATCGCAAGTGAAGACTGACTGTGTTACATACAATAGAGCTGATTATTTCTATAGGATATGTGAAATAGCGCTTCATATATATATCCAGTAAGAAGTTGTTTTTTTATTGACCCTGAATCTAACTAGTTAAAACATCTACATTTGTCCAATCTATCACCTTTCATGGCATTTTAACAGACCTTAAGCTTTTATTGAGCTATCCTAACAGTTTTCATTTCCCACAAAGCATTAAACAAGGACAAGGACAAGTCCACCCAACAATTTCACCATCAGCTCAAAGTCTTCAACAAGTTACTTTAATTCCCAGGTTAAATTCTATTATCACTGAAATTGGACCTCCAGAGGTGTTTCTCTGTTGGAGCACAAATTTGCCCCATTTCCCCCCGTAGGGGGTTAGGACAACACAAGCCCCAATTTTACCACCCACATTGTCAAAGCAAGCGACAAGCATTTGACCACGGTCACAAATTGTTTAAACAGCCATGGACAGGCTGAGTTATTCTTAACATTTTTGTTTATTTTCGAATTTTTAAATATAACTGTCAGGAAATTTGAAATTTGAAGGAAATTAAGTCATAAGGCTAAGGTGAGTTGTGGTTCATGAGTTCGTCATTTTTCTGTCTCCTCCAGATTCTCTATATGAAGAAGATGCTTCTGCTATGGTTGTTCTGCCTATACAACATGCCAATCAGATTGGGTAAGTTATTCTTTTTCTTTCTGAGATTTTGCCTACATTTTTTTTTTTATGAGGAAATTATTTATTGCACATGGTTTCACACAAAGCCAACATTGTCTCATAGTTCCCAAAATCTTAATGTGCTCCTGAATGGCCTTCCCAAGACCCAGCGCCTTTTAATTAGGAAACTGTCTGGTGGAAACAGATGGGTTCACCTCATAACATGGAAAGACCCTGGACATACAGTAGTGTATGCCCTCAGGGGCTATCCCACCTGTCCCAAGCATTCCACACTGTTTCTCAGACACAGGTTTCTCAGTAAAAATTTCCAGAGCAACTACACTGCCAAAAAAAAAAAAAAAAGACCTGAAACTAGCCAAAACTTTTCAGGTACTTTTTCTCAGTCTGTGTGGAAAAGAATACATTTCTGAAATGCCTGCTTACCTGGTTTTGCCCATCAGTCACCCCATAGTCACCTTTTCCCTCCCCCAATTTTGCCAAGTGACACTGTCTATCTGGCATTCTGACAGTATATCAGAAGAAATTCACCGAATGATCACTAGTCTCATTATTCTGTTTAACCCTTGGAGGATGAATGCAAAATAAGTGACTTAAATACATTAACCCGACAGCATTCGTCCTCAAAGTTAAACAAGCTCTCTCAACGTGAGCCTACCTATGCCAAAAGCATTCATGGAATTGCTCTTATATCTGTATAGTTCCCACAAGGGGTCTTTGTACATTGTACACTATAGCAGTAGTTCACAGTACAAATGTTAACAATGTGGAAGGTAGTGAGAAGTTATCTTACAGGGACAGCTATTAAATTATTTTATGAAAAAGGTGTAAAGAGTTCAATACAAGTACCAAACTGTACTTTTCCTAGTTGCTGGGGTGGTGCCATAAAGGGTATCTAGGAAATGCATGTGGTATACTTTTAATTATCTTTTATAATAATGGTCCTGGCGACATAGTGGTGCAGTGGTTAGTACCGTTTCCTCATTGCAAGAAGGTTATGGGTTCGAACTTGCTGGCTGACCTGTCTGTGCAGAGTTTTCATGTTCTCCCCATGCCTGGGTGGGTTTCCTCCAGGCACTTTCCTCCCACAGCCCAGAGACATGCAGATTAGGTTTAATTAGCTATACTAAATTGCCCATACTTTAGGTGTGAATGTGAATGGTTGTTCGTCTCTTTCTGTGATAACTCTGAGATAGATTGGCGATATGCCCAAGGTGTGTCCCACCTCTTGCACCAAAGTCATGTGGGATTGACTTTGATTGGGACTGGCTCCAGCTTCCCTGTGCCTCTTAATGGATAAGTGATATGGATAATGGACCGGAATGGCGTAACAGTCCTTAGTTGTGTACCTTGAATTATTTCATAAAGGTTTCCAGGTAAAATATATAAGTACATAAAATGCATTCCAAAGGTACCGAGCACTGGCACCCTTTAATGGTGCCACAAGGAAAAATACAGTTTGCTACCTTTATTGTTTAAAGTGTATAAGACATGGAATAAAAATCTTTTCTGTCACTTTTATTGGAAGATAGAGAAAGTCCTGGCTTTCAAGACTGATTGAGACCCAGAAATTATTTGCAAAGTAATGGGTAATTGAGCAAATTGAATTGACAATAGCCATCCCATCCCTTTTCCTCATATCTGTTGTTCTCATATCTACATCCCACTGTGCTTCCCAGCTAGATTATTTTAATTAGGAAATACAATGTTTGGAGTTGTGCACAGCATGCTTGTATGATCTGTGTCTTCCTGCTGTTGTCTAACGCATGCCAGTGCACTTTGAATCCACAATGACATCACTCTGCAGAGAAAAATAACACAAAGGGCTTGTGATGTGCTCAGGATGGCTTTGAATATGCCTAATGCAGTGTGTGTGTGTGTGTGTGTGTGTGTGTGTGTGTGTGTTTTTAACTATTTCAGTTTCAGGCTCACTAACTGTGATGCAGCCAGTAAGCGGTTCTCTTTCGGGAAAGGTGGTCCTGCCGTGCCACTTCTCCACCCTCCCTACTGTAGCTCCCAGCAATTCTACGAACCCTGGAACAGACCATTTGCGCATTAAATGGACCAAGGTGGATGGTGACTTGGAGTCCATAGTAATTGTTGCTCAATACGGTGTCATTAAAATTGGGCCAGGCTACAAAAACCGTGTGTCTGTGCCGAGTCATCCAGAGGATATTGGCGTTGCCTCGTTGACTATTGCGAAACTGCGGGCCAGCGATGCTGGAACTTACCGCTGTGAGGTCATACATGGCATTGAAGACACCCAAGACATGGTCAACTTGGATGTCAGTGGTGGGTGTCAAAATCTTCTTTTTTTAATAAATCATATCAGGTATGCTTATCTATTAAATGAAACATATACCCTTTCATTGCATTTTCTTCATGAATTATGATGCATAACATCTTCCAGCCTAATCTCTACTTGTCAATAGTCACTTATAATGTAAAGCATTGCCCGATTACTACTGAAGGACGAGTCCGCGAGAGAGAGAATGAAGGAGAGGAGCGAAGTGCATCTTTATCATATCCAACTAACAAGATTCTCCCAAAAGCAAAACAAACCAGAAAACCTCGTTGAAAAGCCATACTAATGTTCATTCTGCTTGTTGGAAGATCCTACTTTCCAGTGGTGTAGTCAGAATGATATCACTTTCAAGTGCTTTTCAAGTGCTGCTGGAGCAAAATTAAAATTAACAGATGCAGGATTCCTTCTTACTTGTTTACTGGGGAAATCCTATTTTGATTATAGCATTGCTCTATATCATGTAAAGTGTGTTAGATTATGTACACAAGCGACAGCTAACGATAGATGTATTGCTAAAAATAAGCAATTATGTTCCATCCTCTACTGAAACTGTCCTCTTCTCTGCCATGATGAAAGTTTGATGATCATCGCATCTCTGTATCAACAATTTTTTCCTGAAGATCCAACTCAAAATTATGAGTTGAGGAGGTTCATGTGCAACTTCCAAGATGGAAACTTGTATTTACTGAATTCCAGTAGCATGTGAAGGCAGCATTTATCCAACTTCTTTTTTTTTTTTTATTGTCACAGCCTTTTCAGTCTTTCTTTTCTTGCTTTGTTTAGCAGTGCAAGTTGTTGTATGTATAATGTTAGGTGCAACTGGCAATATTGGCTGCACTTTCTCTGAAATTTCATTCAGACCGAATGATAATTGGATATACTTTTTTTTACAGCCCTGTGACTGCCACAGAGCATTTGAGTTATTTATTGCCATCAGGATATAAAGCAGTGGCGGCTGGCCCATAGGGGGCGCTCGGGTGCCGCCCTCCCAGATGTGGGGGGAATATAAAATATATATTTA
>JAOVYU010000034.1:9049183-9061062 GCA_025674565.1 Synodontis membranacea
TGTGGGTTGCACTCAGTTGTCTTGAGTCAATTATTTTTATTATTTTTTTCTATTAACTTTTTTCCAAAAAATCGGGGGTTATTTCATGTCTAGAGGGCTCTAATAATGTTAAAAACTGTATTTAGAAGGTCGTAAAGAGGTTTTCTATGCTCTAACTACACGGAAATACTACTTCGCGGAAATTCACTTATCGCAGTAGAGTCTGGAATGGATTAACTGTACTGCACCCGTATAGTCAAGAAAGAACCATAACTAATAAAAAAATTATGTATATTTTTTGTTGATTAATTCATGAAATGTGTCACCATTATTTAGGTAATGGTTGAGTAAGCAAAAAGAACATTATTATGCTTGTGTTGACTCACTATGTTTGCTTATGATTTGTGTTCCTTAGCCGGTTTATATTACAATCAGTTCAAATACTGTACGCAAGTGATATTTACTGTACATGTGTAATATATACAGTACATATATTTTTCCCCCTCTAGTTCAACTGGACAATCTGATGCCGCAAATTCCTTTTGTTCCTGAGGTTCCCAATGAGCGCATTCCTTCCTCTGTGGATGGTGAGCCTGTCTGGGAGAGTGAAGAGTCTACATTTGACTTCTCTTCTCCTGCAGCCACCAGCACACCAACACTCAGTTTTATAAATGGCAAGCATAAGGTGACCATTGAGCCTGATAAATCTTATGCTGAGAAAGAGGCAAGAGGAGATGTGTTTGAGAGTGTGTCCTCAACACCTCCAACACAAGATGGGACACTTGATTCAATCGAAGATGTAACCTATGCAATGCCCATGTTCCTCAGCACAGTGGAGCCAAAACCTGTTAATGACAGCGAACAAGCAACTGTAGAATCTTCCCCTCTATCATCTGAAGTGTCAGATCCTGAATATGAGACTTTCATGGAGGAGGGAATCCTAATACCAAGCACTCCTTCTGGCATCACAGTTGAACGAAGCTTCTCACCAAAAGCACATCAGCCATCTGCAATCCCAACAAATGCAACAGCAAAAATAATTGCAACTTCTAAGCCAATAGATGCCTTTGAGGACTTTTCTCTTCCTTTTGAAGATGGGTCTGGGCAGGAAACAGCTACTATTCAGGTAGTACGAGTGACTCAGAAAAGTGCAACATTGCAAGCAACAGAAAGTGACAAATTAGACCATACATTGGTTGCAACAACTGAAAAGGAACCATTACTGCCCTCTCTAACTGACACCACAGATATTGCCAACTCAGTCTCAAATTACTGGACAACAGAGTTGGGAATCAAAGAGCATGCTTTTACTACAGGGACACCTATGTATACAACACATCAGACAGACAATATGTCCACACCTGACACCACTGAAAAACAAGATATTTCAAAAAGCACAATTATGGTTACATCTTCCCCGGATATGGAAAGTATTACTTCAACAAAATCCTTGTTTATGGCTGAAGAAGAAGGATCAGGGGATGAAACCCAGGATTTAATTTTTACAAAGCCGACATTGCAACATACTGTGACAAATGATTTCGATGACATGACAACACACAGACAACCGATGCCAGAAACTGAGGTGCTCCAAACAGAAGAGACATTATTAGCAAAACCATCAGAAGTTAATATTATTGATTTCTCAGACGAAATATTCTCCACACAAGAACAAGAACATTTAGATCAGCTGTCAGCTGTTAGCACTGTTTCGACAGTGGAGAAAACAAGTAAAGATGTGCCATCAGTTACACATTCTGAAACTTTTCCATTTCCGGAATCTGATGGCTCGGCACATCAGTCACATGCTATGCCGGTCACAAAATTCTCAACAGTTTCTCCATTGCACACTACAGCCCCTTCTGAGCAAAATATTACAATGCCATCTGTTCAGAGAGTTAATGAAACAGTTTCAGTGAAGACTGTTTCAGAGGAAATAGACACGAGTCAGGCTACTGTTTCTCCTTCAGCCTTTTCAAGTAGCTACGTCGCTATGGAGACGACAATGGAACCAGCGAAGATTAGCAATATTTCTGAAAAAGTCATACAAGAACCCTTCACTGCCACAGTTCAGTTTGTGATATCGGAAGAAGGCTCAGGTGAAAAGAGTCCCGAGAGCACATCAGGGGAGACAATAGCAACACTGCCATCAAAGTCATCTGAAGTGCCTATTATTGATGGTTCGGAAATGGTCTTCTCAACAGAGAGCCCAGAAAATAAAACAACTGATATATTTAGTGTTGAGTCCGTAAGTCATGGTTTGCCAAGCACAAAATCAGAATCACCATTGCTCTTCCCAGACACAGAAGGTTCAGGAAATGAAGTAACTGATACATTTACCACAACCACTACAACACCTTACAGAGATCATTTAATGTCCACAAATGTTGACCATACACAATCAATTTCAACAGAGTCTAGCTTAATAGATATTGGACCAACAGCAGACATTGTTGAACTCAACCAAAACACAACTGACACACTGGTTGGAACTAGTGAAACAAACTACGAAACAAAGTCACCTTACAGTACTAGAAATGTAGAAACGTCAGGGGTTCAAGTCTCAAATATATTTTCAAAAGAGTCACATATTACTTCAGCTCCAACAAAAGAAATAGCACAGTCAGAGGATTCTGGTGAAGAGAGTGGAGAGTTTGTGGATGGTGTTTCCGGTGATTTCGTCGAACTCGTCGAATCTACTCCTCCTTCACAAGCTCCATCTACAAAGGATTTATTAACAACAAAATCAGAAGCGGTCACGGGGACGGAGTTGCCCGTACATCCAACTGTTATGGAGACATCATCAGATTTTGCTGACTCAACAGTGACAGGTACAACCGTTTCCCTTACAGTTGGTGGTGGCTACGGGGGGCAGAACGAAGACACCCTTGGCACTGTATCTGTCACCTCACCAACTTCTGTTACAACATTTGGTGATAGAGAGAGATTCACCACCACCACCACTACTAGCAGTTCAACTCTAACTGCTGACCATTTGTCATCAAGTACATCTCAAAAATCTCACTCAGAGAGTATTCATAATGCCACATATTTAACATCAACTACTGCGGACATGGAAACTTTAGGGGCCTCAAGCATAGATCAAGAGTCTTCCATACTTGAAGGATCTGCTGACAATATATCAGAAACAACTGAAGTGAGTAAAGAATATTCTGTAAGAACTGACGAGGCAGAAATTAGCTACACAAAGAGCACATTAGATTACTCAGATGTTGAAATATCTACACTTTCCACAACGTTAACATCAGAATCTACTTCACAAATTCCTTCAAGCCCAGCACAAACGGAAGTAATGCCTTCTTCACTGGAGTCTGGTAGTGGAGACACAGACGATACTACTATCGAAGGTGAAGAGGCCGAGGATGATGGTTCTGGTGACACAGTATCCACTGTCCTTGAGTCATCTCCACCTTCTGTCAGTCCTACGATGGAACATGTAACGATAACTGACATCAAGTATGACGGGACAGTAGATGATCAAGACTTGAACCATGTTGAAGGAGCAGAAACATTAACAACTGAAGTAAATGCAGAATTTTCAATGAAAACAGATGAGGCTGAAACCAGTGAGAATAAGACCACATTATTTCACCTAAGTGTTGAGACATCTACTCAGCATGCATTGTTCAAATCTGAATCTACTTCAGCAACGACGAGCATGATTCAAAAAGAAACCGTGGCTGTATCTTCGGATACTGGTAGTGGTGACATGGAGGATGCTACGTCTGAAGCCACTGAAGAGGACAGCGCTGAAGATGATAGTTCCGGTGCTTTTGTTGAGTCTGCTGCTCCTTCAAAAGCTCCATCAACAGATGTAATAACGGAAAACACAGAAGCCTCAGTACACACGGGTATCAAAGACTTGCCTTTGGTTGTTCCCACTTCAGCTTTCACAGATTCGGTCGCCTTAACAATTGAAGATAGTTTGGTCAAACAGTCAACAGTAACAACTGTTCCTATGATGACAGGAACAGATTCAATTTATCTGACATCAAAGCATGTAGACATTGACATCTTTACAGAGGATGGAGGTTCAGGGGAAGAAATGCTAGTTAGTACCACTAGTGAGTTGCAAAAATCTACAACTGTCACTGTAGAAGCAACTACGCAAAGTGCTACATCCGCCGAAGTTACAGCAAAGGTTCAGTTGTCTCACAAGTTTAACGAGACGGAGAAAACAGAAGACGATTTACAAATCTCTACGCAAGCTTCCCTAACGACTAGTTTGCCTACAGAGAGTTCATATACTACACTTGTAGATGAGGTCAATATCCAAACCTCAGCCAGGTCAGTGGTGACAGCCACAGATGTGACTACTCCAGTTCTCTCTGTCATATACCAAGACGGAACAGATAAGGAAGTGGCAACAGATGTCCCATCTAGTAGTGAGATCAGATCTAGCAAAATCACAGCAAGGTTTCATGATACCAAATCAATTACAAGCCCTGTGATCATATTCACAGAAGAGTTAAAAGATGAAGATGAACTTTTCTCAACAGTTACAGACAGCATGAGAGACCGTAGCACCAAACCAGACATCTTTACCAAAGATGATATGATCATTGATGCAGATACTGTTTCATTACTGGAACCCTCCTCACCTTTTGCCTCCACAATCATCACAGAAGAAGCAGCTGGCATTACGGCTGTCACCATCACACCTCAATCCTCCAGGATACTGTCAGAAGAGCCAGAAGGTTCTGGGACAGACAGTCCTGTGTTACCCTCATTAGATTTACATCTGTCTACTCGATCACCCTTGGAAGGGACGACATCTAAAAGTATATATTTAAGCAGCTCAGTAAAAGCTGAGGAAGCAGAAACAACATTCTCTGCAGATATCCTTGATGAAAGATTAACTACTCAAACTGTGGCTCCTTCAAAGATGACTCCACACTTCTCCACATCCACACATTCTACTCAAACAGTCCTATATTCCACTCATAGTCCTACACATTACAACACTGTAAAATCCCATCCTAGTCCGACCACCTCTTATAGTACCCACAGCACAAATCAGCCTGCATTTACCACCACTGAGTCTGTCTACACTACCAGCCAGCACAGTCACATCATCACTAAACCCAGCCATACAACCACCAGTCAACCTAAAATCATCTCACATATGACCCCTACCACATCACATTCTGAATTTAGAACTACACAGGCGTCGCGCAAGCCATCTATTATGACTGATAATTTCTCAGGAGACGGTGCCTATGGAGAAGACTCTGGAATGCAAGCGTCAATGCCAGGTGTCATTACATCTACAGATACAAGCTCACGTACGAACTTAACAACAGATCTTAATTCTACTTTACATGGAATTGTATCTGCAACCTCTGGATATGATACAGATAAGACCACCGACTCATTGCAATCGATGTTTATTTTAGACTCCCAGAAAAGTGGCCCAGAGGAAGGCTCAGGTCTCATATCAGAACTTGCAGTGTCTACTGGGTCAGATATTACTGAGACTACACCTGCTCATGAAACAACAGTAGTTTCACGTGATATGGCACAACCTACAGAGCATGATGAGCCAAGATCTACACTCCCTTACATTGACGAATCAGCAACAGGTAGTGAATCTTCTATTACGGAGCATTCTGCTACAGCATCAACAACTGACTCATTCGTCACCAGTACTGTGAGGTTCTTTCAGTCGTCCTTTGCGCCTCTTTTAGACATTTTAAAAAATGACAGTAGTTTAGAAACTATGCGGCCTGACAAGGTGCTGCCAGCAGAAGAGCAAGATTCAACTGTGGTTCTTTCAGAAATGTCATCTCCAACTACTCAAAGACTACAGCCAGCAGGCACGCCTGTTTTTGAATCAGTAGCAGATAACACAAAGGTTCCAGGCATTAACCCTGATTCGAACACTGTTGGGGTGTTAGACTATGAGAGCACCATCAATCCTCTTGTAGAGGGCAAACCAGCTTTGGTTTCTATTGGTGAATCTGAAATTGAGTTTGAGACCACCATACATCCAAACATGGAGCTTGAGAATGATACTAAAACTGCAATACAATCTGACATCACAGAACAACCAACTGCAAATTTTGAGGCAACAGTGAAACAAATAAGCTCAGCGAGGCCATTACTTGACTATACACCGGAAGAGACCTCGGGTTATATAGGTTTTGATACTGCATTTGAAGAGTCAACAGCTATCTTTTTCGAAGTGTCAACAGATCACAGAGATTTTCCTACCACTCATTCAGACGCATCGGTATCACTATCTAAAGAAACTGATGGTACGACGTATGCACCAACAATAATCACAACATCAAGATTCCGTCCAGAAGCAGTGTTTGAAGTGACACTTACAGCCCACCCTACTAAAGATGCCTCAGCAGCAGACGATGCGTCAACAACAGCAACAACTATTCCCATGGTGTCTACGTCCACGTCTGTAAATGACAAGTATACTCAGTATACCCAAACAACAAAGCAAGGTGTGCAGCTTACTCCAGAGATTCCAATAATGGAGTCAAGCACTGACGTGACGCCGGAGGATGATGACGATGATGCCACTGCTGGACCTTCTTTAGTAGAATCCAAACCAGATTTCATTGATTCTGAGCCTGAGAGCGAGACTCTTCTTGAAAGCACTCCATTATATGAGAGTAAGACCTCAGTTAGCGACACTGAACGGTCAAGCATCTCAGACAAAACTCCTACACAGACGTTATCCACTATGCCACCTATGGAACACTTTACTTATGAAACCAGGAAAGATGAGGTAACCAATGTCATACTGTCACCTGATGAGACATCCCCAGCATTACCAGTCCTACAATATTATGATTCAGTCACTGGATCCGTAGATGAAAATGTGTCAGAGGAACAAGAGACAATTGGTCGAATTGAGGAAACTACAGCTAGAGCTCTGGAGAGTGCAGACTACACCACATCATCGGCTGATGGAATTCAAATACGTTCTGATACAACAGCGTCTCCTGAAGATTTGTTTGACGACAGCATATCGGTCGAGGGCTCAGAACGTAATCCAGAGGCAGCAAATCGAACACAGAGACCTAGACTGAACATCGACCTAGGATACACAGTTATTGGCGAGACATATGATGTTGAAGGTATGACATTATATTGGAGGCCAAACTATCAGTATTTTTCAGATCATCTGTACTATGCTTATGCACACTTACTTCATATGGAGCCGACTAATCATTATGTGCGTTCTCTATTTTTAAATACAGGTCTCCAATTATGTTCTGATCAAGGATGTATGAATGGTGGCTCATGTTTGAAAAGGGGTAGTGTCCAGATTTGCAGCTGCCTACCTGGATACACTGGTGACCGATGTGAAATAGGTATCCATGAATATGCAGCGAATTACTTTTACTTTAAGCAATGATTTTTTAATGTATTATTCAAGTATTTGCTATTCCTGAATGACAAGTCATAAATCTTGGACCATTCGTGTAATTGTTATTTAGATATTGATGAGTGCCACCCTAACCCATGTCGTAATGGGGGTACCTGTATGGATAGGATCGACTCTTTTACTTGTGTATGTCTACCAAGCTACACAGGATCTCTCTGTGAGGAAGGTAAGAACAGAATTCTGTTGATATGGTAATGTTGATTCACAATTTACTTAGGAAAACCTGATTATAGCATGCAGTTTCCATCCATGAATTACCATTCATGAGTCATCCATGAATCATCAATGGAAACTCAGATTTCGATAGGGTTTATTCAAATAACCAAATGAAGAATACCATAATGGTATAAAAGTGCTAGAGAAGAATAATAGTACATACATTTTGATCACCTTTGGAGCTCTGTTTTCAAGCAGTGTTATACTAACAGTCCATTATAATATTGCCTGGGCACTGAAATTAATTTTCTCTGGGTGTCTGAATGCTTGCATATAGCTGCCCATGATTCTTAGGCTTCTTCCAATCCAACGTTTAATCCAAGGTAGATTAATCACTAGGACTAGAAATGATTATCCTCAATAAATACAAATATTCAGAATACCATTTTGTAATCACTTGGTTTATCAAATCTTCGTAAAGTTTCTTCGTTAGTTTATGTAAATCTTCGTTAGTTTATCAAACTATAATTCACCTTTAGGCACTTTGATTTGACCTTAAAGAAAAAAAAAACCTCTTAATAAGTCTCAGGTATATTATTACAAGGGTTTCCATTATAAAAACTGCCCCAATTCATGTGTCCTCCTTCAGCATCTTTCCTTAAAAGGCCTTTTCAGTGATTAACTGCTAGTCATTAGTGTTTCTGCCAGGGTAAATCCATGCCATGTCAAATAAGTTAGGAAACAGTGCAGCTCAGGGCTGGTCCAGAAACATCCACAGTGATTTATTGCCTATGGCCCATTTGCAAATGTGAAAAAAAAGGAAAGGTTCATAGTTTATATTCACTTTATGACTCACTTGGTGCAATGTTTTGAACATCTGTCTCTGTAGAAACGCTGTACACGAAGATAGCAGGCAAAGTGGCCTCCGGAGCTTTTAAAATGTTTAAGCTGTTGCTTTCCAGTGTCAGATCATATCTTTAAGCCAAATAATTCAATAATCTAGGTTAATAGACCTATTGGAAGACCTATAGACCTATTTCACAGATATCATTTAGTGTAGTGGTGTGTAGTGTACTACAAGGATAAAAAAAGAGAGATAAAACCACAAGCCCTCAGGCAGAGCAATAAAGGTCAAAAAACGTAGTGCATGAAACACGGACTTCTAGTACCAACTTACTGAAAGTTTAATCCTTGCATTTACTGCTCTTGATAGGTTATACAGAAATGTGCATTAATAGCAATCAATTGTCCAAACCGAGAGTTTTTGATAGACCTATACTGCATATTTTTTTTTGTATTTCTCTTTGCAGACACAGAAACATGCAGTTATGGATGGCATAAGTTTCAAGGCCATTGCTACAGATATTTCCCTCACAGGCAGACCTGGGATGTAGCAGAACGTGAATGTCGTGTTCTGGGTGGTCATCTTTCTAGTATTCTTTCCCATGAAGAACAGCAGTTTATCAACCGTAAGTGTGAAGCACTAATTTGCTTTTAAAACTTTCCAAATTCAATTTTGTCAGTATTGCAAACACGTAACACTACTAATAAATAAATAATCATAATGATGATTATGAATCGTCAACAGAGAATGAAAATAATATTACTATTATTTTAAACGCCAGAATTAAAAGTTTCTAATTTAAATGATTTATCAAAGGTGGCCAAAATACATATAGGAGGTACAGCTATTAAATAACGAAACTTGTTTCCCCTTCACTGAGAATGATCGAAGCAGTGGAGTAGGTCTTCTCACGTTAGTTGTCTCAGAAGCCCTGTCGTTTTCTTTTTTACTTCTGGAGCAGACATGAAATGAGTTGCCTTGTGTGCAGAAACTGATTGTAGGGGAAAGAAAAAAGTTGCATGGTGCTATATTCCCACAGCTGTGGCCTCTTTCTTCTGAGAGTTTCGATAAACTTTTTTTTTTAATAGTGGTGGTTCACTGTTAATTACACCCTTAATGTCAAAGAAAACAGTTACTATGGCCATGGACTTGGACTTTGTTCAGTTTTCTTCATCTGGCGACGCACATGTTTTCCAGTGCTATGACTGGTATTTCGTATCAGGATCATACTGATCTGGACTGCTCAGTCTTGTTAGTTAATAGCTGCACCATGTATTCTTAATACATCAACGCATTAAAAATGCCCAAACAGTAGGAATAGTGGGACCATCTTCATCTATATAGGTGAGAAGGTATTGTTTGACTACATAATCAAGAAAGAACACAAGCTGATTACTGAACAGAAGAGATGAGGAATAGATATCTCTGGCCTGTGAAGCAGGAAATCAAATGTGTAGGCTAAAAAAAAGAAAAAAAAAATCTGTTATTTTTAAAAACTGACCAGACATGCCTAATATGGCAAAAGAATTAACCAACATGTGCTCTTTTTTTTCCTGGAAGGCCTTGGCCATGACTACCAGTGGATTGGACTAAACGATAAGATGTTTGAAAGTGATTTCCGGTGGACAGATGGCGGTATTTTGGTAAGAGGGTTAGCTGTAATTTCTGGATTCCTCTCGTCAGAGGATATACAGTATAAAGTCTAAAAACAGTATAAGATAAACTAAATAAATGTACTTGGAGAATATTGATTGTTTTCTTTAGATATCACAGATATTTGGTTCTAAAATTACATTTCAGGATAACTGAAGATACTGTAAATGAAGTTTTGGAAAGATTTTTAACTTGAATCTTAATGTATGTATGTACGTATTTATTTATTTATTTATTATTTATTTATTTAACTATGTGTTCATGTAGGGTTGGGTGGGTTAGGGGGTTGCCAGAACCTTCTCTGTTTCTTTCAGTGGTATTCTTGCAGCAGACAGGAAAGTGTCTAATTATTGGTTTGGGTCGTTTGGTGCTGATTTGACTATCACTTCAAAGATACAGCATGCATTCTGGAGCTGGGGAAAAGACAGAAAGCCTTGGGGGCAGGAGATAAGCAGTGTACTTGTGGGTAGAATGATTCCCTCGCAGCTGAGAGATTAAAATAAACATGTGTATGAAGTAGGGGGTGTGCGCTGACAGGCGTGGACAGGTACCAACTCTCCTCAGGAAATAGAGGGGGACCAGAATTACAGATGGTCAGCACCTGGGACTAGATAAGTGAAGGACATAGCCCAGGGGCACAGTAAATGTGTGTTGTGATGGGGGATGTACGCAGTTATTGTTGTGGTCTTCCATACATATGTCTGCGAGTCGTCCTCGTGTATTGGTGCGCTTGTATATACGTGAGAAGAGAAAGGGAAGTGGATAGGCTATATGATTGTGTGAATTAGGGTGTCATTAAGCTTGTCTTTAGGGTTTGGCTGCAACATTACTTAATGTTTGCAGGAAGCAGTGGGTAGCCCGTGGAACAGGCTTGGGGTAATAACAGGACGTGTGGCAAATTGGTCCAGGCTGCTTTGAAGAGCTTGCAGAATGCTGTTGAAAGGGCTCATTCCATATGGTTCAGCTGAAACACACTAAAGAAAAGCATTACTCAGCTGCTCAGCCAAAGAGGATCATAGTGGTTACGTAGTGTTTGTTATTGTTGGATAAGTGGACAGAGAAGTTTCAAGTGCATGAAATGGGATGAAGGTTTGTGAGTATGTATGAAAGCTGTTTCTGTTGATTGACCAGCATAAGTTGCAAGTATCGATTTGAAATCTTCCCAGAAACATGCATGATGACGGCGCATAACTATAAGGCGCGTATTGCATAGTTACATAGTTATCATGGACGAAGTGGGCACAACATCAGAATACAGTCCTCTTTGCCTAACATCACAATTATGTTGTGCATTTATTTTCTCTGTCTCTTCCGAAACCGGTTTTGAATTATTCCAGTCTCAAGAGCGCCATCGTCAAGCCCGTCATTCTTGGACAGTGAGCTGCTTGAGGGGAATGATGAGAGAAAGGAAAATGGTTAATGGTTGCAGAGTCCAGATCTGTCCCAGGAAATACCACATGATCGTACTCATCCTCTTGTATCTTGTAGCTTCATGTGTGGTTCATCTTCTGGTAACTGTAGCCACCTGGTTGTGGGAGAACACAGAGAACAGCTCATCAATGACCAGCTAAGAATCTACGTCGGCTCTGCTGGATCTTGTATAAACCAAAATCTTTCTTTTGAATATCCCATAAAATCTGCATTAATTAAACACTGAGACAGTACACAGCACCCCCATGTGGACTCTGTGCACTCTGACGTGGTATCATTTACCATCACCGATTGGTCGACACCCGGCAGTCGGCAGCAGAGCGGCACCCGCAAAGACAGATGGGGAAAAATGAGTCAAGTCAACAAAAATGTAACTAGTAATATAAC
>JAOVYU010000034.1:9068696-9080924 GCA_025674565.1 Synodontis membranacea
TATATAGAGCCATCGTATGACATTCAATTTTTATGAGGTGCTTTACGTCATGATTTGTATATACCAGTAGGTATATACAGGAAACATTTTTGAGGTCATATGTGAAGATTAGGGTGTGGTCAAACATAGGGAGTAGGGCTGGACCAGGTTCAATTAGGTTCACTATGATCTGAATCATTTTTACTCAAATTGGCCACTAGAGGATGCTATTTATATTTGTGCTCATAAAAACAATCACTTGGAAAAAAGGATGTAGAGTAAAAAATTTGTTCATAGATTGCTTCTGACACTCAAACTCTTAAACACTGCATTTAGGAGCAATAAGTTCTATTTACAAAACCTCCTTTTGTAAACTGATCCTAGGATTTTGGGCCAATCTTCACATTCTTTATGTAAAATACTGAGCTAGTGTGAAAGTCAATAAACACTAGAAACATTTGCAAACAAAATTGCCACCATAAATTGATCAGTTCTAAATAGGTGGAGACTAATTTACATATACATGGTGCAGCTATAAAATAAAGAGACTGAGCGGTCCAGACCTGTACGATCCTGAGACAAAAGAGCAGTCAATGCCTTGGAAAAAATGTAGGTCAACAGATGGAGAAAGCTGGACAAAGCAAGTCCAAGTTAATTGTTTGCTTTCACAAAAAGGTATAATTATGGAAAACTGGTGTACTGCTGAAGTAGTAAGTCATGCATCTCATTTAAACGGGCCGCGGGGGAAAATTTCTTTTCTTGTGAGTCTTTGGCTGGACAGATATTTGTCTTTTGACCATTTAACCACTCCCACTCAAATTTATGACAATTTGCATAATATGCTAAATATATTGTTGAAAACAAGTCCTTGGATTATCTGAAAACCTTTGTAGAGGTCTGTATTTATTTATTTTATTTTATTTTTTGTAGAGGTCTATAAAAGTGAGTAGAGGTTGTAGAGGTCTCTAGAGGCTGATGAACATAGTTAGGGGTAAGTAACTAAGTTTGCAAAGGTTTGCCAAGCCACTAAAATCATTTGCAGGTTTGTCAGGCCACTAAAATCCTTTGCAGATTTCTACAGACCTATGCATTCCTGTAAAGACCATTATAAACCTCTATCAGGTCTTTAGACATTTTCTGAGGTCTGTAGAGGTTTATTGAGGTTTGTTGTGGTCTCTAGAGGTTGGTACAGGTTTGTAAGTGTCTGTACCTGTAGGTGTTTGAAAAGATCTGACAAACTTCTACGGACCTCTGCAAACCTCTTCAAACCTCTAAAACATCTAACATCATGTTTACAGAGAGCCTTATAGATTGGTAAAGGTTTATAAGGATCTGTAGTGTCTGGAAATGTTTGTAGAGGTCTGACAAACCTCTATAAACTGCTTTGAACCTTTACAATCCTCCAAAGGTTTGAACAGGTCTGTAAGGTCTGAAGTTTCAGCACTTTACAGACATCTACAGGCCTATACAAACCTCTACAGATCTAGACAAACCTCTAGCTTTAAAGAGGTCTGTAGACATTTGTTGAGGGGTGTAGAGGTTTGTAAAGTCTTGTAGAGGTCTGACATACCGCTACAAACCTCCAGAGAACACTGTAAATGGAGGTGTTTAGAGTTTGCAAAAGTTTATAAAGGTCTCAGAGATTTTTCAAGGTTGGCACAGGTATGTAAAGTCCACAAAGTGACTAATACTGCTATTTAAATCAATTTCCACTGCTTCTGTCAGAGCTGGTGTCATGTTGATGCGTTAACTGCATTTTGACGTAAACACATTCAGTCAGACTAACGTAAGGTTACAGTCCTCTCGTCTACATCCATAGACGAGAAAGGCAAAGAAAAGGAAGAAGAAAATTAAATCAGGAAAAAATCTGCAGGATAAAGGGAATTTTGAATGGGTATTTGTGGTATTTTACCATAAAGTTTCACTGCTTAGATAGATGCATCAAAGAAGCCTTTAGTCAAGCATACTCAGCTAATGTTATCTACTGTATCTAGCTATTGTTTTGACCCATTCCATGACAAAACAAATCGAAATTTGTCTAGCCAACTAGCTAAAAATAACTTGTATAAACAAAGTTGGCCTTCAGTTCTCTTACAGTGATGTCAAAAATAGCTTTGCCTACAGAAAAGCAAGAAAACACAGCTTCGAAATAGAAAGTGGAATACTGGGGTAGTTTGTAATGAGAAATGAGTTAATGTCTGAATTAAGTAGTTTATTTTAAGGGTAGTTTTCCTGACCCTTTTGCACATCTTTTGCACATAGTTTTCAAAAATAATTATTCAGCTTCATGTTTTTTATTCTTGAACCGTTACTGATATCTTGCTAAAGGTTCCTCTGTTTATGTCGTTAAGTTTAATTTAATATGATCTGTTTTTACACTTGCATTTATTGTTTTATATAAGAAAGAAACTTTACTGGTGAAGTGTAATGATTGTGAGCATGAGGCAGATGCTCACAGTCATTACTTTTATTAGCATTTTTATTCAAACAAAAACACACATTTAGCAAGAGTAATCAAAATGATAAACAATAACCAGAACTAGAACATGAACAAGGGAAGACAGCATAAGGACGTGGCATAAACACTGCATTGCTTGAAAAAGTGTCCAGAATTATGGCCTATAACAAAGAACTAATTACAAGACAAACTCAAAGCAGGTGTGCATAATCAGTGACATGTGATCAAGTGCAAGGGCTGCTGGGGAACACGGTTATGAATGCAAGACCTGGAAGCATGGAGTAGTCTTGCAGCTTGGCATTGCACAGCTCAGTGCTGACCTTACAGATCCATTATCTCTCTACCCCTCTATGGTGTGGCGCCAGATGTGCCTGCCCTGGTTCAGAGGGGATACTGGGCTGCTGGTCAGTACATCAAGTATGGTGACGTTTGAGGTTTAAGCGCTGACTGCAGTCAGGCCAGAGGGAGAGGCAACATCACCAAAGGGGGCAGGGTAGGCAGGTGACAATGTCCTCACTGGAATTTGGGATCAGACATTGCTGGACTAAACCTTGTGGCTCTGGTCTAGACATGGTGCTGAGGCCTGGTGCTGTCCTGTTGACTCCTTGCATGGAGGTGGCACTAGGAGCCATCACTTTGACCCACTTAGCCATAACTTCCACAGACTTGTCCTCTTCCCCTATTTTTCTTTGATGGAAGTCAGGATCATAAAGTTGCCAGTGATTGGCTGCGTGACATTGGCCGACATTCCAGGGGAGCTAAGCCAAAATTGATCCAGGCAGGTCTTGAGCAGGTCAAGCTCTGCCTGAATTTCCTAGATCCATGTGTTCCGGACCTGTACACAATTCAGAAAGCGAATCCACTGCATCCATAACATGTGGTTGAGCAATCTGTCACAAATTGCAGCATGAGGCAGATGCAAATGCAGACTTTTATAAAATGAAAGACAACTTTAACAAGGGCAATAAAAATTATAAACATGATCCATAATAGATAGAACTAGAGCATAAACAAACTGACTGCAACGTGGCACAAACACAACAGTGCTCGACAAAAAGGTGCAAAAAACTAAGGCTTTATACAAAGAACTAATTACAAGACAAACTCAAAGCAGGTGTGCATAATCAGAGACATGTGTGCTAGACCCGGAAGCATGGCATGGACTTGCAGTTTGGTGCTGACCTGACTGGGAGGTAGTATTTTTCTAGGTTATATGATTTTAATTGGAGTTGATTGTTCTGCACTCTTGCAAGGTTTTTAAAATAAAAACAATTAAAATGTTTACAATGAATACATTGTCTGCTGGTTTATTTGATTACTTTTAGTACACCATGTTCATGTTAGCACTTTATTACTTGAATATTAAAGAGCAAATTAACACCAGACCACTCTTGTGAGTTTGCTACCTTTTAGGATTAAAAAATCAAAGAAGGATAAAAACAAGCCTGACTGACATAGCTATGAACACAGGTACATGTAATAAAATTGATAATGGGTATGTTAGATTTACAGTACATATGCGATTAATACGGTCATACATACCTACCATACAATAGTCAATTGTATTGGTGGCACAGAAGCAGTGGGGGCTCCAAATTCAATTCTGCCTAGGGCACCATAAAGGATTGAGCTGGCCCTGACCCTGCTTTATAAAGGACTCAAAACTCTTGGGAATATAGAGCATAGCTTAGATGGGCGTATCATGAAAGTATGATTATTTTTTATGTGGCTTCTATTATGTGAAACTTTGGAACAAAAGTCATTAAGCAAATAATAGTATAAATTACAAAACAATCACAAAGGTGATAGTAATCATAAAAGGTCATTTTGTGTGCTTGTTTTGCTGTTTTAAAATATTTTAAGGCGATCTCTATTTAAACAGAAGTCAAAGAAGGCTTTGTTGGTTCGAACAACCAATAATAATTTATTAGGCATTTTTGCATACTTTATTACTCACCATGGGCAAATTAGGCACTGCATTTAACCCATCCGTAGTACACACACACATGCATGCACACACATGCACACCCGGAGGAGAGGGCAGCTGTGCTGCTGCACCCAGGAGCAGCTGGAGGTTACGTGCCTTCCTCAAGAGCAACTCAGCCTTGGATATAGATGGAGCGGAAAGTGTTTTTCATTCACACCCTCCAAGCCCACACATTTTCAAACATTATAAATTTTATTTATATTTTTACACTGCCAAAATATGAAACTAGTATCAAACATTAGAAAAAGGGCTTTATGAAAAAAAAAAAACTGTTTAGGAAAACAAAAATATTGTAAACAACTTTTTAAATCTTCATAACATTTTTATTTTTACAAACAAACAAACAAACCATTGATAGATTAGCTGCTTTGTAATATGTTCATTGTTAAAAGTCTTATACAAAACAAATTGAATTGAATTAAAAGGAAAATATCCCTTTTTTCAGACACAATATAGTAAACTGTACGTTGTCAGCACACTCAACCACCTCTGGAATAGGTACAAACTGATGCACAGCAATGTCATTACAGTCGACCCTCGCCACTTTTTTCAAGCAAATTCACGGCTTCACGCTATCGCGTTTTTTTCAAATACAGTTTATTCATTAAAAAGTTGATTGAGACAGTGAAAATGGTGTTGCGCTCGGTTGTCTTGAGTCAATTATTTTTATTTTTTATTTTTTATTACATTTTTTCCAAAAAATTGGGTGTTATTTCATTTCTAGAGGGCTCTAATAATGTTAAAAACCATATTTAGAAGGTCGTAAATAGGTTTTTTATGCTCTAACTATGCGGAAATACTACTTTCACTAAAATTCACTTATCGCAGTAGAGTCTGGAACAGATTAACCGTGATAAACGAGGGTTTACTGTATACCCAATTTTGCACCTACATGCAAAATGAAAACCACACTTTACTAATGGAGAAAATAATGCATTCAAAGGCAATTGCGGTTTTTCTGAGGTTTTATTTTACATTTGGAAACTTAATGTAAGATCAATACATTGCATTTTAGTTGAAATGAGTGAAGTTTTATGCAGGACAAGAAGCATCATGTGTGTATATTGTGGCTTTGCAGTGCAAAGAGGAGTAATAGGTGGAATTTCCTTGCCAAATAAACAAATCCATGTCAACAGAGACACAGCATATGACATCCTCCTTCATTGGCAAGTCATTATAGTTGAGTCCATAAACAAGAAATTGGTGTGCTGTAATAAATCCTACCCATGACACAATGTTTTGTAGGCACTCATAGTTATGCAAGCACAAAGCTCAGATTAGTCATTTAAAATACAGTCGTTAGTAAGCAACTGGGTCCAATTAAAGATTTCACGTGGCCCTGGGTCCAATGTAACTACGCTTGTTTTCTACCACGACCAAAAATGCATTGCGTATTCAGCAGCTCATCATATTTTTAGACAGAAATTGTATTAGCTGTGACATTACAAGATAGGACAAATTTGGTGCAAGGGAAGAAAATATTTCAACAAAACTATTGCATTAGCTCACCTTAAGGCAAATGGTATAATCAATTATCTCCTTTAAAAATTCTGGGGAAAAAACAGGGGGGGACAAAAAGGAGGAAAAACTAATGGCAAATATCTATTTCAATTAGCTACTAAGCCTGCTGACACTCTGGGCTGTATACATTCATTTTACATTTCAAGACATGATTTGTGATATAATTGATAGCGTTAAATTTAATTTTAAGGATATATACCTTTATAAAAATGTTTAAAATTGATAATTAAAGAATAAAAAAAAACACTGTAGTGGCCAATGCTCTGACTAGACAAGTCAGATATGTCAAAAAAAATATCTTTAGAAGTTCATGTTATTTATTTATTTATTTATTCGAGAAGATTACATTCCTTTGACAAATTTAATTGCTGTGCAGAAAATGGCATAACTGAACTGTGCAATATGACTTAAAACAGAAGAAAAGCTTTACGAAGAATAATCGTTTTTACCATTTGCATTTGTGTAGTTCAAATGTATAGTACAAAATGTACAAAAATTTACTGTACTTTTCAAATAGTTTCGATGCTTGCTCATGATGGCTCTGCATGTTTTATGATTCAATTCTTGTGTGTTACTGCTCTTTGGTTGCTGTGGGAGCTAAGCTAAAGTGTAGCAAATTACTCGGAAGCTCTGTAGCAATAGGCTCCATAGATCTTGATCTTCTTGTCTGGAAATCCAAAGAAATTGACGGCTGCTTCTGTGCTGCACTTCATCCTTGGCTTGGAGATCGGGTATCTCACACTACCGTCAGAGAGCCAGCCACCATCACAACGGTCATAGCCCTGCAGCTTCCAGGCAGCAAACAGGTGCCCTACCTTTGCCAGCTCAGCGCCATCATCTTCACAGGCCTGAATAGCCTCAGCGAAGGTCAGTTTCTGATCCTTGAAGATCACAGTTCCTGAGAACCAGAAGAGTTTTTTATTAAATAATACATACAGATTAGAAATACAGATTCTTTTTTATGGCAGCTAGTAATAAGGACATGACAGTATAAGGTTGAAGTGGAAAGCAAATAGAAAGCAGATGCTATAGATACTATAAGAGAACTTATGGTTCCCTTACCTGCCATTATTTTCTTCATTAGTTAATGTTAACAGATATATGCATTATCCACCCACACATCCATCCATGCATCCATTATCTATACCACTTATCTGTCGGGGTCACGGGGAAGCTGGAGCCAATCCCGGTTGACTTCAGGCAAGAGGCAGGGTCACCAATCTATCGCAGGACTAACACTGAGATGAACAGTCATTCACACTCACATTCACACCTATGGGCAATTTAGAGTAGCCAGTTGACCTCTGCATGTCTTTGGACCCACACAAGCATGGGAATAACATGCAAATTTTCTTTGAGGCGACAGTGCTAACCATCATATGCTAATCATGCCCTCATATAAGCATTAACACACCATAAATAATGTCAACAATGTATGTATTCATTTACTTTTAAATGTTACTTAAAGAGTCCTGAAATATCTGCAAAAATTGGGACAGAAATATATTAAGAAAATAATTAATACAGGTTGTTGTAGACTTTTTTCTTTTTGATTGATCAGGTTTTATCTTATATAATAGATTATAAAAAAGTGGCTTACTCTGTTAAAATTACCATGGATTAATGCTAAATTTATAATATTATCTAAATAAAATAGATGTTAGTGAATGCATTAAATAATGTTAACTAAGGGATCTTAATGTAAATATAGTTATGGCCATATGATTTTTTTTTTTCGTAATTTAAAAAAAAAAATCTAAATTGCTGATTGCTAACCCCACTCCTTGCTGTAACCAGGAAATAAAAATGTAAAATTAGCAAAAAGAGGATAGCCAAAGGGTTCAAGCACCATTGTATCCATCGGTGTAGCAGAAAACATCAAAGCGACTGTTGGTTTTGTTACGTCGGCCGTAATTCCTGAGTCCAGCAGCAACATTGCCCCCACATGGCTGTCTGGGTTTGGTGATAGGGTACTGAACAGTTCCATCATTCAGCCAGCCAGCATTGCACCAATTCATTCCTTCTTCCCAGGCCTGGTGGAGCTGCTCGAATGACGCCACCACAGCATCCTGCCCAAAGCAGGCCGCCTCAGCATCGTGGAAGTTCAGTTTGTAACGGCCCGAGTGCGGTGAATATGGGAATACAACCCCTGTGAAAAAGAGTGATGCTTCTCCTAAAGAATGGTTCAACTCAATTTAAAAACAAAAATATTTGAATGCAAATGTCTTAAAATATGTCAAAATCCAATTAGTTTGTGCAAGTCAAACTTATTTGATTCAATGTTAACTTAAAAAATTATTCGCCCTGACATTTTCTCCATGTGTAGTACGGTACTCATGAATTTGGTGAATATGCAAGATCTTGTTTATTGATTGATTGATTGATTGATTGATTTTTCATTTCATTTTTTCATGTCAACAATGACTATACCAGCACTGACTAAAGACACTGGTAGTGTCTTCAAGTGTCAAATACTTATTTCGTCTCTCCTTTTTGTCCTTGGGCAAGAAAATTTGAGCCTTATTGCAGAAAAAAATTACTTGTGGACCTAAAGCCCTTTTATTGTTGCCATCTCAATTCCAATGCTATCTACATCCATTTGTGGCGGCCTGTTTCCATTAGAGCTTGGGCTCTTATTTGAAGAAATCCTATTCACTACCCTGATGGCATGTGTACAAAAACAGCCTAGAAGTAATTTTCATTCAGTATGTATAGTGCATTTTAAATAAATGACTATGAAATGTCTTTTCTGAGGACTAAAATGGATGAAAGTTAAACATTGAAAATGACTAGAGTTTAATCTACAGTGTATACAGCTCTGGAAAAAAAAGAGAGAGACCACTGCAAAATGATCAGTTTCTCTGGTTTGACTATTTAAGGTGTTTGATATATATGTTGGATGAACATGAACATTCCATACACTACTGACTACATTTCCCTCAAATTCCACAGAATTTCCATAGTAACGAATTCAGTATCTGGTGGAATAACCCTAACATTTAATCCCAGCTTTTTATATTTCTTGGCATGTTCTCCCACCAGTCTTTCATGTTGCAGTCTTGGTCAAATTCAAGAGTTTTTCAGTGGGGTTCAGGTCTGGAGATTGGGCTGGCCATGACAGGGTCTTGATATTGTGGTCCTCCATCCACACCTTGTAACCTGGCTGTGTGGCATGGAGCATTGTCCTGCTGGAAAACCCAATCCCCAGAGTTAGAAAACATGTTCAGTGCAGGAGGAAAGTTATCTTCCAAGATAACCTTGTACATGTCTTGATTCATGCTTCCTTTACAAACAAAAATCTGCCCCATTCCAGCCTTCACCCTGAGATCCTCCAAAAATTTCACAGTGGGTCTGAGACAATGTGGCTTGTAGGCCTCACCAGGTCTCCATCTAACCATTAGATGACCTTACTCCAGTCCTCTACGGTCCAATCCTTATAGTCTTTTACAAACCTCAGCCTGGCACTTCTTTGCTTCTCATTGACGAAGGGCTTTTCTAGCTTTGTAAGACTTCAACCTTACCCGGAGGAGCCTGTTTCTAACTGTCCTTGCAATGCACTCAGCCCCAGTTGCCATTTTTTGTAGGTCACTTGATGTCATTCTATGAATGTTGAGTGACATTCGAAGGAGTTCGAACGATCATCCTGATCAACGTCCGTTGCTTGATCTTGTTCTTATGAACTGCTGTCTGTGAAATTTTGAGGATCTGATGCTCACTGTATCCCTTTGAAAGTCAAGCCAAAATTGAACCCTTCTTTTTCTCACACTCCAAATTTTCTGTTTAAATCTTTTGGCTTGATGAATAGATATAGTTCTGTTTTTGCCATCCAAACTGGTTCTATTGCAAGAGGATAGCTATGACTATAGCAGTGGTTTTTATACTTTTCCTCATTAATTGAGATTTCGTTTAGGTGATCACCTAATCAGGACCTCATTAAGTAAAATGAGGTGTGCTTGTGTTGGACTTTTGCCACAGACACTGTAATGAACATAGAGATACATACATAGAGATGCTGATTTAAGAAAAAAGTGGTCTCTTAATTTTTTTTCAGAGCTATCTATCTATCTATCTATCTATCTATCTATCTATCTATCTATCTATCTATCTATCTATACACACATGTATAGTGTTTTTATAGCAGTGCAAGTATATATACAAAACGTGTATAAAAAATGAAGAGTAATATTCATTAAGCTTCCCACAATCAGATTAATGCATTATATGAAATTAGATCTGGCAGATTTAATTACCACCCCTTCGAAGCTCCACCTCCACAATGATGTCTTCCATGCCGCGGATGAATTCACACTTGTATGTGCCAAAATCATCCAGGATGAGGTTGGTAATAATCAGGGTGGCATCATTTTCATCCTCCTCCTGTAGATATACACGGTTTTGGAAGCGTCCATATTTAATCTTGTGGAAACCCATTGACATCAACACTGCAGTTTCGTCGTCTGCATCGTTAAGCTTGGTCCACTTGATCCTGGCTCCGGCTGTACCAAAAGTAAAGCCACTAGGGTTCAGGTGGCAGGGCAAGCTAACATTCGCACCTGGCCTGGCAAAGATCTGAAGGTGACTCTCTGAAAAGATACAAATAAAGATGCCCTCCATGTTTATCCACAATATCTGCATATGACTTAATAATTATCAAGCTGATGTTTTCCAACTGTCTATTTAAGGAAATGATCTAACTAGATTGTAGCACGAAAGTGATCCAGGTTACATACTGTAAGTGGTTTTTGTGTGTTCTATATATCACAAAATATCACTAAATAAATTGGCCCATTTTGACTGCTTATGCTTATACCTTTTCTTAGTCCCTTTGAACTTTCAGTCCTGAGAAATTATTAGTCAGTCATGTCCAGTAACAAATTAAAACCACAATTTGTGAAACGTTCCAGTAAAATCTTTCAGACGTGCGATGCAGTGGATATCAAAATCAGTGCTAGCAATTGTCTTCCTCTATGGACCCTGAGTGTCATTGGACACTGGAGCTGAAGCTGAGGGTATAAAATACAGGCATCAAATGGCATCACTGTTAAGCATAGCAGCAAATTTGCAACCTATATTTTTTGATTTGCGTGCCACACATAGACTTGGAACAGCTTAGAATTTTCCAGCAGAATGTAAATTTTGAAAAGCTGTAGACATCTACACAAGTCATCAATTGTATTTGATTATCAACTATTAAGCGGGGAGTGGCTTACACCAGACATATCTCATTAAAACGCAAGATGATCCAAATGCTGGCTATTGAAGCCTAAATACTCAAAGTAGAAGAAATAATATGTAGGAGATATTGCTCAGAAATTCGAACCACTTATGTTCACGTTACCTTATAATAATCATTTTGAAGTTCCCAGATAATTCTGTGGTACCTTTGACTGTTCAGTCTCAGTTAATATGCTTTGCATT
Source organism: Synodontis membranacea (assembly GCA_025674565.1). Classification (NCBI taxonomy): domain Eukaryota; kingdom Metazoa; phylum Chordata; class Actinopteri; order Siluriformes; family Mochokidae; genus Synodontis; species Synodontis membranacea. The sequence continues at coordinate 9,080,060 of JAOVYU010000034.1, forward strand.
TCAGTGCTGAATGGTTGCCCATTTCTGACGCAGACCCAGCCCTCGACTGCAGTTGAAAAACTGTAAGAAAACAGACATACACTGTGTCCTGCCATGGTCTTCTCTCACAGCTACAAAAGCTCACTCAGTCGCTGCAAGGCATGTTAATTAACTGTTTGGCACCGTGTGTGTGTTTTTCCCCCTAGCGTATAGTTCTCATGTATTGCAGAGTAGCTTATTTATACAAGGATGTTTATTGGCTTAAGACTCAATGAGTAATTACCAAGTAACATTAAATTAAATTAAAATCAAATGAAATTGGCCAGGCTTCGATGGCGATAAAATACAGGGCTGCGATTTTACAACCGAAGGCAATCTTTGTCACACAACATTATACAACTGAGAGTCTAGGTCTAGCTGTCTCTTTGACTTGGGGAAGAGGAAGTGCTATAAATTCCACACAGTGATTCAGCACGGCAATTTGTTCTGTCTGCAGAATATGTTGTAGTGGCAGACACTCCTAGGAAGACACCTTAATTTGTTCCTTTTTTAACTACAGTTCTTATGAATGCATTGGGACTAATTGGCTATCTCATGCAGCTGTGGATGCACATGTGTATATTTTAGAATGACACGCCTTCAAAGATTAATATCAAAATTTCAAGGACAATAATGCACATCTTCGGAGAGTAACACAGGTTTTATAACTTTTACATATAGACTCAGCTTAGTTATACTGTATCACATTCACAGTAGATTCCCAATATACATTAACAAGCTCAGGAATATCTTTAATCCTTAACTGTATAACCTAACCACACTGCCCTAACCAACCTATAAAACTATAACCCATACATACTACACTTTCAAGAGTGAGGAATATATA